>LBNU01017897.1:214524-273645 GCA_014162995.1 Artemisia annua
GTCTCGCCATAAAAATGAACATTTGTGTCGAATTTTGCAGGTTCGTTACCTAAAAGTACTCGAAAAAAGCGGTTACCAAGCTCTTCCTTGGGTGCGCTATATAACAATGGCTGGCGAATATGAACTAAGACTTGTATGAGAGTCATTTTAACCAACTGTTTTGTATAACGAATTTGAACCTTGTGACATGCGGAAGAAAAAAAGGATCAGCGAAGAGACTAACTAGATAAGGCGTGTATTTGTTAGCACACTTGTTATAAGTTGTAATTTTTATCTACGAAATTTCGTTTTGTGTACTTTTTGGAAAGTATAATATGTATCTGGTATGTAGTACATCAATTCTTGATTGCTCACGCCATTCGGTAAAGCATCCATGTATCTTGGAAAATAGGGTGTTGTATGAAATTCATTGGACTTTGAACACGTTGATTGGTATATGATATATCGTTTTCAATTTGCTTTTTTGGACAAGTTTAGTAAATTCTGAAAGATGCATCATGGTATTGATTATAGGAGATTAACCTATTTGGATGTTATAGAAAGTTATGAAGCATACTGAAAGAAATGAGAGTATGATACCTCAAATCTATCTTCACTTGTTGAAAACCATTTAGCTTGTTTAGCTTGGGACAGAAGAGGTATATATATTTTCGAATTTACCTTATGTTTTCACCTTTTCTGTTACATAGATTAAGTTGATGTTTTATAGAGTGCAAATTGTATAAAAAGGTTTTAATCTTATACAGTAAAAACCTCAATAAATTAATACTCGATAAATTAATAACTTCGATAAAATTAATAATTTGTACAGTCTCAACTTGGGACCAGTACAAATTTGGATCTTAATCGATATATATTGGTCCCAAACTATAAATTAATAATTACTAAAAATTTCATAATATACATGTGATAATTTATTTTTCATCTCTAATTACTATACATTATAATTTATTTTTCATATCTAACTAGTATACACTGTAACTTGTACTGTTGTACATATTGGAACTTGTTTTCCTAGTTTATTTTTCATCTGTAACTAGTTTACATTGTAATTTATTTTTTTTATCTATAACTAGTAATTTTGGACTTAAAAATTTAAAAGCAATACGTAAAACATCTTTAAATTAAGAAATTATTAATTTACCAATATAGTAATATCTCGCTAAATTAATAAATTATCTCAGTCCTAATACTATTAATTTATAAAGGTTTTACTGTAGGTCGATTTAAATTAAGAGTATTCAATTTTTTATTTCTCAATTTCAGGTATTATTGACAATTTCCGAACACTACAAGAAAAACTGGTTTTAGTGACAAGTGGGATTTCGTCACTAACAGCAAAAAGTCGTCACAGATCCTACTTGGTGACGAAAACTGAGGTCGTCATTTGTCGTCACAATAGGTCCGTCACTAATTATTTTTAGAGACGAAAATGCAAAAGGTCGTCATTAATATGTGACAAAATCAGAGTTGTCACTAAATTTTAGACGACATCTTTCGTCACAAAATTTGTCACTAATGGCTGTAAGTCGTCACTATTTTGGTCAGATTGACCATAAAAGGTCGTCACAATTTAACATCAACAGTGACCAAAAAAGTCGTCACTAAGTTGGGGATATAATAACAGAAACAAAATTAGGCCTACTGATTATTTGGCTACATATGCAGTATAATGTTCTGCACACACATAACGCTATTTTAAAACACATGTATAAACTATGAAATAGATGAAATATGTAACGTTTTACATCATAAATTCTTCAACGTAAAGGTATCACAAAAATCATAAACCTATCTAAGTGAGAGTTGCATTTGCATGTACAACATTACAGTTAATCAGTTCATAGAGTGCTTCGCATAAAAGAATGTATGTATGCTCCATCCGTTTCCCATGTCCTGTTATCATACTTCTCTAACGCCATCAAATGAATCATCACTGCAAAGTAAAAACAAAAATTTATTACCAACAACAGCTTAACCTAACTTTCAAAACCACTCAAACAACTTTATCGCCCAATTAGAACATAAAGTACCTCTTGCACCCAGGGTGTACTGAGACCAGCTAACCTTTTTTGGCTCATCTCCCATAAGGCCTGCTCGAGACACTTCTCCATGGGCCAAAGTTCAACCAACCAGTTAGTAGCTATTAACAGTCTGCAGTGCAGACTGTGCAGGGACAATACTTCTCATAGTACAAATGTATATCATTGACAAAACTAATAATCCATGTTACCACAATATAAACAATTGCACCTGTGGTGTCGTCCCTGCATAAAAAAATTGTGAACATGCCAATTGTCCAGACCATTTTTCACCCCAAGAATAAGTTAGCTAGCAAAAAAATATACCAGTCTCATGATGGTTGAGGTCTAGATCTTGTTTCGTCAACTAATGTCTCCCATAACTTGCTATGAGCTACAATGATGCGACTAGTGTTTAGTAACAACACCGGTTCATCGTACCAAGAGAAAAACCAAATTAACCAGCAAGTAACCACAATTAACAAAGAAAACATATAATGTTTGGTAACAATTTAAATGAGTAGAAACAGAGCATAAATGTGATAAGCATAAGGAATTTTCATACCACAAATTCCGCAAGCTAACTCGGTATGGAAAACCACGCTATTCATATGTCCGAGTCGTCGAGCACTGCCGCCGGTTATTTTTTCAGTTGAAATAAATAATATGGTGTATTATTCAAGTTGGGCGTTAAAAAGTTATTTAAGCTAAAATAATGAATCGCAACCTATTTCAAAAAGTATTAAAAAAAAATGCCTACAAAAATATTAACTTTGATACATTGAATTCAGGAAAAATGTTAAATACCCTAAAAATGTATGCATACGTTAGGAATCTAAAGGGCATTTAGACCCTTAAATTCCCTTAAAAATGTATGCATACGTTAGGAATCTAAAGGGCATTAAATGTATTCTTGTGTTTTGAAGTTTTCTATGGTGGTCACAATGTTCAAGCATCATGATATCGTTACATGAATCGACATATTTCATGTTATTCGGTGTAAGAAAAGTGATACTTCTTCCGTTTTAAACACCACTAAATTTTAAACCCCGTTGCGTAGCACGGGTGATCTGCTGGTTAAGATAATGTCATTGTATTATTATGTAGAACGAATATAAAGAACATAATTAATTAGTACAAGTGAGTTGAACCTAATAGTTTATCTGTTCTAAATAATCAATAAATCTGTACACAGTACACATGATAGAGTGTCATATCAATAATTTGTAATAATGGAATGAATAAAAATAATTCTACATCCTTTCTATACACAGATAATAGAGTATCATATCATTGTTGATCATTGCGTATATCATTAAGATTGATTTAGCTAATTAATAAATACATTAAGTCGTTGATATATGTTGGTATTCATTTTGTTACATAGTTCATTTTTTCTTCGCTAAAGCAAAATATGATTTAGGAAAACTAGCTGTTTACATTCATATATCTGAAGAATCACACTAAAGATAAAGATAAGAATAAAGAAA
The DNA here is from genome assembly GCA_014162995.1 of Artemisia annua. Classification (NCBI taxonomy): domain Eukaryota; kingdom Viridiplantae; phylum Streptophyta; class Magnoliopsida; order Asterales; family Asteraceae; genus Artemisia; species Artemisia annua. Next base: position 218,036 of record LBNU01017897.1, read on the forward strand.
TGTATTACTAGCTTAAAACATAACATTTTTTGTATCAAAAGTGATTGCCTTAAATGTTGAATATTGCAGCTTTACAAACCTTTCTGCAAAGACATTTGATATGTTTCTTTGTCATACATTTTTATTTGTTATTGAAAAAAATATTCACAAGCACTTTGAAAAAACAAACAAACAAACCGCACATTTTGGGTGCATCTGCAGAAATAAATGCATCTCCATTTACTATTTAATAAGTCAGGAGTGTGAATAAACGACCATCCACTATGCTATCTCATAATGTATAGACTTGATCCCGGGTGTAACAAGTTTATCGATATGAACTAAAATGGTGTATTGTTCAGATGTCACAGGAGCAAGGAATTGGTACAGAAACCAAAGATCGTAAAGCTTATATCAACACAATGTAGTCGATGGTTTGCTTGTTGTACCCTACCTACGAGTGCCCCATACCCTCAAGCATCTACATGTGAGGTTGAAGGGTACACTCTAAGACCTCGATCATGTCATAGTCATCAATCAATAAACAGACATGCCCAAGAACTTGATCACATTGCCTCATTGACGTGTAAGATAAAAGGAACTATCTATACCGCCCTTCGTCATCAAACTTTAACATTTTTGCATCCGCTTTTATTCTCCGGTCATTNCATGGGTTACACGAATATCTCTATGGGATAAGACCAAGTGATGTTCTTGTTTTAGGCACAAATCAAGAACAGAAGCGTATTCAAGTGTTTAGGGTTTTTGTTAATCGTATCCATGCAGATGTGTTATGATCTCTATTTATAATAGAATTTACTCAAACCCTAGCCCATGGAATTATGAATAATTAACGGCCCATTAATTATAACATAATACTTTCCATAATAGTAGGATTCAGTGGTTAAAACGAGCAGCACTTTGAATCAGCAGTACTTTGAATCAGAAGTAGAGTCAGCAGCAGAGTCAGCAGTAGAGTCTAGCAGCAGAGCAGTAGAGTCTAGCAGCAGAGTCTAGCAGCAGAGCAGTAGAGTCTAGCAGCAGAGTCTAGAAGTAGAGTCTACTAGTATAACCACAATTGAGTCAGAGTGTTCATGGACCAAATGGGTGTACACTCCGTACCTCCAAACCCATTACCAGGTGTGAACTCATCCCTCAAGTGCACTAAATTTTCCAACATTCATGTGTTTTGAACTTTTCTATGGTGGTCACAACGTTCAAGCATCATGATATCGTTACATGTATTGACATATTTCATGTTATTCAGTGTAAAAAAAGTGATACTTCCATTTTAAACACCACTAAATTTTAAACCCTGTTGCGTAGCACGGCTAATTTGCTAGTTAAGATATTGTCATTGTATTATTATGTAGAATGGATATAAAGAACATAATTAACTAGTACAAGTGAGTTGAACCTAATAATTTATCTGTACTAAATAATCAATAAATCTGTACACAGTACACATGATAGAGTGTCATATCAATAATTTGTAATAATGGAATGAATAAAAATAATTCTGCATCCTTTCTATACAGATCATAGAGTATCATATCATTAAGATTGATTTAGCTAATTAACTAAATACATTAAGTCGTTGATATATGTTGCTATTCATTTTGTTACATAGTTCATTTTTTCTTCACTAAAGCAAAATATGATTTAGGAAAACTAGCTGTTTACATTCATATATCTGAAGCAGTAAATTTTATACCAAAATCACACTAAAGATAAAGATAAGAATAAAGAAATGTTTTACTAGCTTAAAACATAGGATATAAATTCTCTAAGATATACATTTTTTGTATCAAAAGTGATTGCCTTAAATGTTGAATATTGCAGCAGCTTTACAAACCTTTCTGCAAGGACATTTGATATATCTATTTCTTTGTCATACATTTTTATTTATTATTGAAAAAAAATATTCACAAGCACTTTATTTTGTAATGAAAAAAAAAAAAAAAAAAAAAGTAAAACCACACATTTCGGGGTGCACCTGCAGAAATAAACGACCATCCACTATGCTGTCTCATAATGTATAGGCTTGATCCCTGGTGTAAGAAGTTTATCGATATGAACTAAAATGGTGTATTGTTGAGATGTCACAGGAGCAAGGAATTGGTATAAAAACCAAAGATCGTAAGCTTATATCAACTCAATGTAGTCAATGGTTTGCTTGTCGTACCTACCTACGAGTGCCCCATACCCTCAAGCATCTACATGTGAGGTTGAAGGGTACACTCTAAGACCTCGATCATGTCATAGTCATCAATCAATAAACAGCTAGCCGTGCCCAAGAACTTGATCACATTGCCTCATCGACGTGTAAGATAAAAGGAACTATCTATACCGCCCTTCGTCATCAAACTTTAACATTTTTGTAACCGCTTTTATTCTCCGGTAATTTTAATTCATACAAATTATTGTGCCAAAAACTGTAACATTATATATTTGAGATCTCATGATAACCTAAACAGCGAAAAACTCATCTGTTTTTAAATAATCCTATGTGAAACTCCCAAAATTCTCTATAGTTTCTGGGCTATAGACATCTATCTCCTGATCAAAGGCTCTCATAGACGTTATATAACCAATTACCCATTATACATTGATGATTAAATCCAATACTGGAAAATAAAAAGATGACCAAAACAATGTGTGGATCTTAGATTACCAACAAGAGTATGTAACTTGCAAATCTGGTGTATGCCTTTATGGGGGCAACAAGTCAACAACCAAAAGAGAACCCATCTTGAATTCTCCTTAATATTTCAATTTTCATCTTTAATTTGTTTCTTCTGCCATCACATCAAAAGGGGAAAAAAGTGAATATAAATCATTTGGAGTTTCCGAAACCGACACACTAGGTGAGGAGATAAAAATCCTTTTACATACTTGGATCCTTCATCGAAATAGAAATTTCATATCTAATTGGTTTTATTGGATATCTTTGATCCAAATGTTCTACGGAAACTTTGTAATGTTGTTTATTCTCTAGCTTCTTGCTAGTTTTGTTTAACATAACTTCCGTCGTTCAAAAGAATAAGAACAGTATGTATGGAATCACATGTAATTGATATATATAGTTCCTGAATCCAAATCATTAACATTAGAACATAATTTTAAGTAATATATTAATTTAAAGAGGGTGGCTCACTGGTCAAACACCTCATATTCTGGATCTAAACCAGATTTACATTCATATAAATATGTTTTTCATCTTAATTAAGATTCCCATTCCCATTAGCATTCGCGTTTTCATTCCCATTCCCATCGTTGAAGCTTTGAATCATGGAAAGCCTATCAATGAAGAGGTTAAACTCTTCATCTTTGCTCATCATGCTAACCCTAACAAATGCAGGATCTGAGCCGAATCGCCTTCCACTCCTTGTTAAGATCTTGTGACCTCTAAAGAGCTTCTCACAGTCCTCAATTCCTTCCTTGCATTTAATCCATGCAAAAGCTGCACCACAATATAATTAAGAAGTTAATCTCAAATTTTAAAGCTCAAACTTTAGTGATAGGTTTATACAACATATAAGAAAGAAAAATAAACTAGGATAAGGTTGCTAATACATCAACTAGTCATCATTTTGATTAAAATCCCCTTTATTAAAACTTTGATTATTTATATGTAAGGTGTTTAAAGCTGAATTATAAGGAAGGTTTAGGCAACACATTAGAAAGAAAGTTAACATGGATACTATAATTGCATGTTATCTTTTTCATTCACTAATTCGATCAAATCCCCCTTTAGTAAACATGATGAAAGTTTTACCTGGATATGCTTGAGTGAGTTCTCCAAAGTAAGTGCAATGCTGAAGCGCGAATTTTGGTAGAGTGAACATCTGGGTTTTTTTCACAGTTTCCCTTAGAATTTCCCACCTTTTCGCCATCATCTTTTGCCCGAATTCAAAGAAGTTATCACCATCCGGAGATCCAAAACGCTTGCATCCATCAGCAACAACTTGCAAGATCTTTGCAACCCGGAGTTGTGATTCTTTTGATACCCCAATAGTGGTCACTTCCATGTACTTTGTCATTTTTTTTGCCACTTCTTGATCTTTTACAAGAGCCCATCTATTAATCAAAATAATTCAGTATAAGATCATAAACTAAACAATAATTGACACTGAAAAAAGGCAGAAACCAATTTGTAGTTTTCTCTATTTCTTGTTATATACTTATATATATGCTAAAAGTAATTAAAAAAAACTTACCCTATTCGTGATCCAGCATGACCTGTACATTTAGAAGCAGTAAACAACATCACGTCGAAATCCAGTGAAGAAGTGATAGGAGTGTATTGAGGCCAATAGTATGCAAGATCATGCACCAAGATCCCACCACGGTTCACCACAGCTCCACGAATCACACCATTAGGGTTATTAGGTGAGGTCACAAGCTCAACATAAGGCTCATCCTTATCGAACCCATGTGCATCTCCTCCCCATTTGTACAACCCCGACTTAACCAAATCCATAATCTCCGGATAAGACTGCATTTAGAAATTTCATTTGTATCAAACTATGCAAACTAGGAAAATAATCTTCTTTTCTTTTATGCAAAGCATGAGAAATATCACATACAGTATCATATCATACCGAATAATAAGGAGCAGCTGAAACTACATTGATCGGATTAGCTTGATCATGTGATGTGACCGCGTAAAGCACAGCTTGTAAAAGTTGGCTTGACCCGGTTCCAACCACAATGGAGTAACCATCAGTTACAGCATTTCCTACCGCTCCATGCAACCTCTTGATGGATTCCTCGAGTTTTGGCTCGAGAAACCAACAAGGGTTCTTAGGGTTTGAAAAGTAACTTAAAGATTCATACCCTTTAAACACAACCGTACACTTGTCCCCTATACTTTTCCAAAATGGTACATACATTGTCGGATCACCACTGTAAAAAAAATGAAGGTCATAAAATATCAACTTACTATTCATTAAAAAACAATATTATGTATAAAATTAAGACGTACTGGTCTAAATTGATTATTGCATCTGATGCTAGGTTTTTAGGAGCTCCTTCTGGGTTCTGCCACATGTCTCCACCGTTGGTTGTCGCCGGTGAACGTCTAGTGCTGCGAACTTGATCAGTGCCACCCATTCTTTTCAATAAACTTGGTGAATATCCTAGTGACAGTTTTGGTGACGGCATTGGTTGTTTGATGGTTTATTTATAGGGTTAGATTAAGTATAGGGTTGCTTGGATAAAGGCTTAAAGAATGCAAATAAATTAACTAACATTAAATAACTGAATATTCTTTTTGACCCAGATAAAGTAATTTTACTCCAAATACATGGGGTAAAAGTAGTGAAAAATTCAAGATTTATAATTTATGGTCGAAAATTAGATCAAACATAATTTGGAAATTGATTTATTATGGTTCATTGAATTTGTCTATTGGGTACTATACTTTGTGTGACTGAATTTTGTGTTGAATTTTGATCTAAGTTCAATAAAAGGGTTCAATATGTAAAAGTGTTTTTGATGTATTGTTTGAAGTTTGAAGGTTGGGTTCAATATGTAAAAGTATGTTTTTGATGTATTGTTTGAAGTTTGAAGGTTGTGATTAGACTTGTTTTTAATGGAAATTAATCTATTAAAAGTTTTCCTAATATGTGTTTATCATATACACGTTTGATATATTAAATGCTAAAGTTTTAATTAATAAATTAAAATTTAATTTAATCATAGTAACTTAGAGGTTTAGTTGGTACTAGTTATATAATCCACGCATGGACGAAGCTTTGACATAAATTTTACTTCATGTGTTTTGATATAAGTAACAATACATGTACATTTAAATTTTAATTATTTGTGCATACAAATTGTGTATCATCTAAGTTAATAATACAATTGTTTAAGAAAGTCAAGTTATATCTTCTGTTTTGACATATTAAAGTGTATTCGGGTGTTTATACGAAGTTGTTAAATAAGATTTTTCGATAACATTATTTAAAATCTTTTATATTTGGGTAAAGGGGATTACCCCGGTAAAATAAAATCTTTTATACTTATGTAGATATAAACTTATAATACCCGCCACTAGTACATAGAGGACTTCTGCCGTCGACTTTTTTTCGACGGTCCCGTCGTCTAGTCGACGGCACGGAGTCCTCCCGTCGACATGACGACGGGGGCAGGACGACGGCAGTGCTCCGTCGGGAACAACCTTCCCGTCGACAGTCCCGTCGACAAACAGTGGGTCCCACGTCTTTTTCAGTCAACGAAAATGTGTGTCCGTCAAATCCTTCCCGTCGACATGTCGACGGGAACAACAAGCGGGAAAAACCCCACCATAATATTGGCCAATATTCATTTTAATAATTTATTATAACTTGTTCCCGTCGACATGTCGACGGGAGGGTTTAACAACCTATGTAATTAGCGTTAATCAATGGTAATCACACGTTGATTTTTGTAATTATCTCTTCCCGTCGACATGTCGACGGGAAGAAAATGGCGGGATAATTCCCCGCCCAAGTCTTAGCAATAATTGACGAAAAAACTTTGACCAAATTGGTCCAGTCGACATGTCGACGGGACCATCAAGCTAAGAAAAATTCAACGCAGCCTGGCTCAGTCAAGGAGTTTTTTTGTCGTGTAGTGCATTGTCCCGTCGACATTGTGTCGACGGGAATGTTTTCGTCGCCTATTCTCCGTTTTCTAGTAGTGCGCGCATACATGCGTTTTTACATAAATTTTTCATTATGTTTTAATGTCGATTAATATTTTGTATATATTTTTGTTCGATGAAAATTTTGACTTTGTCTAACTCCCATGGTGTTGAGATTGATATTGCTTAGAATTCACTATTGATACCATATTTTAGACATTATGTGTGTTTAATAAAAAGTAATGACTCCTAAAAAATAATTTTCTTAATATCCTTATTTAAACTTTATAGAGTAATTACATATGTGAATTAAACTTATAAAAAGGAATAAAATGAGTTGTTAAATGTGGATAATTAAAAAAAAACAAAACAAAAAACGAACATCCTTACTAAGATCTTATAAAGAGGAATAACATGAGTTATTCGTATATGTACAATCTCATGTATTTATTTACATATCACCGTAACTCGTGCTTTCATTTTGATATTTATAATTTTGTTCATATATATTAATATAATATATAATGTTAATAATATTTATAAATAAAAGGGTGAAAGCTAAGATATGCAACATATTTTTCCAAATAAACACATCTACGCAATGTACTTTGTAAAGTGTCAAAGATTGCTAATATACATTCAAATATTATTCGATCTAGCTAATATTACCGGGTAGTAGCAGGTTCACCGGTTACCATTATACACTTTTTATTTTATTTTTTATTTTTTTTAAACACACGTGGATATATACACACTTAAGATAGGGTTTTTTTATACTTAGTCAATCGTTGTCCATATAAAAAGGGGTGGACTTCATTATTAAACACAAAAACAATTAACACACACATCTGTAAAACACACACATATTATCCCAAATTTATAAATCCTAATCGTATGATTGACAGTGATAAACAAAAGGTATGATTTATAAACCCTAATTTATAAACCCTTTATTACTCTTTATATTTTCTTGCAAAACGATTTATAAAAACCCTTAATTATGATACCCCCAATTTTGGAACCCTAATTTTTTCAATTCTATAATTAATGAAATGTTCAACCCTAATTTCTAATTTTCAATTGCGAGTTGTTAACTAATGGGTGATTTCACAGTAAAACTCCATTATGATGGGGTTTTTGTCCCCAACCCTCTAAAATACATGAATGGTGATGAGTGCCATATAATTAATAACATTCAATTTGAAGAGATGGAAGTTCAACAGTTGTTTAAGATAGTAGAAAGGTTAGTGCTTAATAAGCCTACGGGATTGTATTATTGTATTCCTGAAACGACATTGTCTAGAGGGATTAGGGCGATTACAACACAAGATGATGTGGAAGAGTTTATGGCTTTAAGATTTAAGAATGGCTCTAGGATGGACTTGTACACTTACTTTAATGATTATGATGTTTTATGGTACCTTGATGATGATAATTTGCATAAGACTAGTCAGGAAGTTAGGAAAGAGGATGAGGCAGTCAATACTTGGCTACCACAAGCTGAACATAGGCACTACACAAGACACTTGTATGCTAACTTCAAGAGAAAATGGACTGGTTTACATTACAAAAGACACTTTTGGAGTGCTGCATCCTCTACCATTTAGCAAGATTTTACAAGTAAAATGAATGAGATAAAACACCTGGATGTGGAAGCCCATGATTATCTCATGGAGAGGAATCCAAGTGCATGGTGTAAGACATTCTTCTAGATACATGTTGTGCCTCCTTTGAGAATGGGATTTCAGAGAGCTTCAATGGGAAGATTCTTGGAGCTAGAGGTAAGCCTATTATCTCTATGCTTGAGGATATTAGAGTTTACATAATGCAAAGAACCTGGTGCATGAGCAAAAAAGTTCCCGAGTTAGATGATACATTAACACCATCAATTAGGAAACTTTTAGAGGAGTTAAAAAAGAACAAAGGAAATGGCAGGTTGTACCTAGTGTTTATCAAGTAGTAGAGGTTAGGAGAAGCGATGAGGCCTATGGTGTGAATGTGATGAGCATAACTTGTCACTGTAAGTTATAGGACCTTAGTGGAGTGCCCTGTATACATGTTGTAGCTGCTTTTATGCATTTTAAGATGGAACCAGAAGTTGGAGTTAGTGACTGGTACTCACAATCAAAGTGGTTTGACACTTATCAGTACTCCATCAAACCAGTGTTTGGATCAAAATTTTGGAAGCCAATAGTTAATGCTCCTCCAGTTCCCCTAATTGTGAAAAAAATGGCAGGTAGGCTAAGGAAAACCAGAATCAAACATCTAACCAGGATTTGAATGAATATGCAGTCACTAGGATGGGTTGAGTGATAACATGCCAAAACTGCTAAGAAATTGGTCACAATAAGACCACTTGTACTCAACCTAAGAAACTAAAACCCCAAAATCAATTCAAACCTACCAAAAAACCAAAGATGCTGTATGCTACTAAAAAGAGCAAAAGTGGTGGGATAAGCATTCAGGAATTATGTCAAGGGAAAAAAAGTTGGTGAAACTAGTAACGCTGGTGGTTTAAGAAACAAAAAAGCTGGTGGATCTGGAAATGGTACTCATGGCTCTGCATCAATGAACACAGAGGTAATAAATGATTTTCTCATTATCAGTTTGATTATTAACTTGTCATTATCTATTTTAATTTTTCATCATTAACTCTCTATTTGTTTGATTATTATCTGGTGACTTAGGAATATCAGTATATGAGGGACCAAGAAGCAATGCATGAGGTTATGCAAGAGGTTTTGGATGCAGAGGAAAGGGAGAAGGAGGAAAGGGAAAGGGAAAAGATGAAAGATAATGCAAGGACTTATAAAACTTGGTCTGATATAAAATTGGAACAGGCTCAGTTTCCATCAGATGGATTGGCAAAACCAACTACTCTTAGCGACCTTGCAGCTGCTGATGAAGCTCATGACATGCTCAATGTTGAACTACCTGGCATATCAGAACAAGTTGTTAGCTTGGAGGTCATCCAACCTGATCAGCCAAATAATGCAGCTCTAATACCATCACAACCTTTAGATATTGCAACTTCTGAAAGTCAGACCAATGTATAACCAAGGCAACCAAGGCAGAGACCTCCTATAAGAGCAAGAAACAAGTCTGAAAGGATTGCAAAAAAAGAGGAAGTTCAATTTCCCACCAGATGGCACTGGGAGATCCAAAGACACCCCTTTCAACCTCTAATCTTGTTATATTATGTTGTAATGTGTCTATGTCTGTGCAGATTCCTATGAACAATGTGGCACTTCTTTTGTATGTACTTGGTGTCTGTGTCTGTGCAGTTTAGTGGCACATGTTTAGTAGTTAAGTTAGTATATAAGTTAGTTTGACAAAGTTGGCACTTCTTTGTTATGGTGGTGTTGTGCATGTGCAGTCAAGTAGCTGTTAGGTTAGTAGATAAGTTAGGGTGACAAAGTTGGCACTTCTTTTGTTATAGTGGTTTGTGCCTGTGCAGTTATGTAGGTTCAGTTAGATGATACAATATTGGCACATCTTTTGTAATGACCAGGTGGTCTTGTGCTTGTGCAGTTATGATCAATGTTCTAAAAGGCGTGAGGCGTGGCGTGGCGGCACAGTCACGCCTCAAGCCTTACGCGCCTTTGCGAAGCCTTGGCGTTTCTTAAGGCGTGCTTAAGGCGGCAACAAAATATTTATAAATTTATGTATTTATAATTTTATATCATTTTATAAGAGCAATTTCAAATACTAAAGCCCAAATTCCAAATAGCCGGGCCCAAATACGAGGCCCAAGTAGGAATTAAGTTTTGAAATTATGAGGCCCAAGAAAGAAATAACCCAAATACTTGAAATTCAAGCCCAAATCCATAAATCCCCTAAATGCTTCTAAAAATAGAGCCACGCCTTACAAAAAAGGCGCGCCTTTTCGCGCCTTATTCTACGCATTTTCACACGACGCCTAGACCTCACGCCTTGGCGAAGCCTTGGCGGCGCCTTGTCGCGCCTTTTAGAACACTGGTTATGATGCACTTCTTTTGTAATGACTAAGATGGTTTAAATGGTAAACGCAATGCACTTTATTGAAGTTTATAATGCCTTTAATGTGTGTATGCAGTTCCTTATAGTTAAAAATTGTTATGCAGACTTTGTTATAAGCTTATGTCTGCAATAAAATGAGTGTGGAGACATGTATGCAGGAATGTATCTATGAACAAACTTAAACCATGTACAAATTTATACCATACAACAACCATTTCATTGAAACAAAATATTTTACATCCGTAACCATCCTTACAGACATTTCATACCTACTTAATACTAGGGTACCCTTAATACTAGTCAAGATACATCTATAGAGCTATTAATAACATGGCAAAGCAGATGATTAATAGAACCATCATGAAATTTTCCATCCTCCTCCACTTGCATAAATTTGCCTGTGTCTTTTCCAATTCAGCCTCCATTTCTGCCTTGTAAAACTCAATCTCATGTCTGTTAACTTCGTCTTCAAACACTTCTCTTTCTTCAGTGTTCATTGTCACATACCTTCATACACGGTGTGTTTATACCACTAAGAGATCAACTCAGCATCAATCCAAAAGAAACGATCACATTTAACACTGACAAACTACATAAGAGAAATAAAATTAAAATATACAAAACAAACTTAAAAAGAAAAACTTTAAACAACACATGATTGTAGGTTTTCTTACAGATGGTTTGGGGCACACAAGAAAATGATGACCTGGGTTTCTCTCTGTCCATGAAACCCTTCTTGCCAAACGAAGCTTACATTTGCAGTGAGTAGGGAAGGGACGATTACTAACACGACTCTCAGATGAAGATAAAGCCATTTTGTTGCAAGACGGGTTTAATTGATTTAAGGTTTTTATTATTTGGGTTAGAAATTAGGGTTCAATAAATTAGGGTATATAAAGAGGGTGGGGAAGTGGATTGGGTTTGTTTGTGTGGTTTTGGATCAAATAAAATACAAACGGTTCAAATAATGCCAACTAGATAACATTAAGAAAAGAAAAGAAAGAAAAAAAGCCAAGTTGGAAAAAACCTGCTACTACCCGGTAATATTAGCTAGATCGAATAATAAATGAATGTATATTAGCAATCTTTGAACTTTACAAAGTACATTGCGTAGATGTGTTTATTTGGAAAAATATGTTACGTATGTTTAGCTTTTACCCTAAATAAAAACAACATATCTGTTGGTTTTTTTCTCTAAAATATAAAGTGAAGGAGGTATTTATAAAATTTACAAAGTTATTAAAAAGACACGAAACTAATAAGTTTACTTAAATCCATATAATTTATTTGAAACTTAAAAACTAAAGTTTATTAATTATTACCTTTTTAGTTTTTCTTTAAAAAATTTGAAACATGTGTTTACATACATTTTTTTTTGTTAGATGAAATTTGGATATATTTGACCAAATTGTTTTAATTTTGACTTTCTTTTAGCAAATGAGATGACTTTAGTTATCTTAATAACAAAATTGAGTACTCCATTAATCTAATTTCAATTGCTCAAACATTATTTTTCTATTTTGTAGAAATCTCTTATTATATATGAGATTTAGTAAGTGTCTTTTTTTTCTTTTTTTTTTTGTAATAATAGAAAAGAAAAATGATACATGGGATAAAAAATGTGTTTATCAAGTGCAGCAATTTCATATCTCTCATTCTTAAATTAGAAAATTTCACATATACTTAAATATGTTTTAAAAACATTGTACACTATATATTCAATGATTACACTATATATGAAATTATTAATGAAAGTATGAGGTACATGAAATTAATCCTTATTAAGTTTACCTTTTGGAAGACCCTTTAAAATAAATAAATAAATAAAATAAAATAAAAAACCGTTAACATTTGACCGGTTAAAACATTTTGACAAACCTACCTTTTATTTGGAATTAAATTTTATCTTGATGAATTAAATTGTAAATGTTTTTACAGAAAGCAAAGTTATAGATTTTGGTCATTTTACATTTAAAAACTCGAAACTAATGGAATGAAGGTTTGTGTTTTGCATCCATGGATTTTTATTTTATGAATATGTAAAATTTATTTTAAAATCTTGAGAAATGTTCAAATTTAACTCGAATATAAAGTGAAGTTTATCTTGATCAATACATTTTAAATCTTAAATCAGAAAATTAAATTTTATATTCGGATGTTTCACTTTTGAGAGAGATTTATAACGTATCACTTTTTTTGGGTCAAATGTGACATTAATTAATTTAGTCTTTATGCTTTTATAATATGAATCTAAGTATTATCTATAATATCTATCTATCCATAATATATAGGAAGTGATTTGTACACCATTTTTTTTGCTATCCACCACTAAATTACACCAATGATGCACACAGTACAACACTGCTATGCATGATTTAGTGGTGGATGAAAAAAAAAAAAAAAAAAAAAAGTGGTGTACAATATAATTTGAGTTTCATTATTTCTGATCATAAAATATACTATATGAACAAAACTATTTATTTTGTATTTATGATAATAAAAATATATAATAGTTTAGTTCAACGCAATAAACTTAAGTTATTATGATCATAAAATATATTGTTAAATATAAGAACTAAAGGTTATTTAATTTAATGATTGACAAAATATGATTGAATATGATAGCTATAAACCATAAATAAAAATTTAAAGATTTGAACATGTAGGTAAAACATTTGACGCGAATACATTTTTCTAAATATCAAAATTGACTTCCATGCAATAAAAGTGAGTGTTTATTAATATATAATCTATATGATATAGGTAACATTATAATTATTAACTATTCATGATTACTAAAAATCTGATTAAATATAATATTTGTAAAGTTGTCAATAAACATATTGTCTAAGATATCAAAATTGAGTTTCATGCGATAAAAATGAGTATTTATAATAGTAAAATATATATGATAAAGTCAAATATTTAATAACTATTTAGTGTTTTTTATTCTAAAAAGTATGCTTAAATAGAATATTTGTAAATGGTCAATAAAAATGTATAAAGTCGAACATGTTTTGTAATAATTTGACCCGAAGTCATGTATCACGAATGTTCAAAAGAAACTAATAACAACAACTTAACTTAACCCACAATATTATCCCAATGGATCCATTTGTATATATTTTAACCCGTAACATATGTCGTGTTCATGCACAAATAAAATTTTGATTTCTAATAGTAAAAACAAGATCTATGCATCGCACAGGTCAAAATTCCTAGTTGTAGATGTAACAGTGTTAAGGGTGTGTGTTCTACATTTAATGAAGTATTAATAGTTACTACGTATTAAATTTAATGATTAACAAAATTATGATTGAATATGATATTTATAAACCATTAATAAAAATATAAAGATTTGAACATGTTGGTAAAACATTTGACATGAACGCATTTTTCTAAGATATCAAAATTGACTTTCATGCAATAAAAGTGAGTGTTTATATAATAAAATATGTATGATAAAGTATAACATTAATAATTATTAACTGTTTATGATTATAGAAAGTATGAGTAAATATAATATATGTAAATTGCCAATAAACACATTTGTCTAAGATATCGAATTTGAGTTTCATGTAATTAAAGTGAGTATTTATAATAATAAATTCTATATGAGAAAATTAAAGTGAGTATTTCTAATAATAAAGTCTATATGAGAAAGTATAATATTTAATAATTATTTGTTAATTTTTATTATAAAAAGTATGATTAAAATAATATTTGTAAACTGGTCAATAAAAGTGTATATAGTCGAACATGTTTTGTAAGTTGGGTACACTTTTATACGATTTGCCATTTATTTATGTCTTTAATTGTTAGGACTTAAATGAGTTTGATATGCCTTAAATGTTAAATGCATTTTAGATTTGGAATTTTAATATTGTTGATATTAATGTCTCATTTTATTATGTTCATTTGCATAATTATGTCATGGCATATAGTATGAATTTAATAATGTTGTTATTAGTTTTTATATTTATAGTCATGCATAGCCGATAAAGCTAATAGAATCTATATATATCTTGTGACATGTATTCATGTTGTAGTTGTTGTCTACAATATGAATATGTTCACTTTTTATTTATTTTACTCTAGTTTTTTGGGTAAGCCTTGTGTTGGCAAGTGCCGAGTTGTAGCCATTGTTCGATCTTTAAAATCCTCTTTTCTTACTTTGTTATTTATAGCCATTGTTAGGTCTTTAAAGTCCTCCTTCCTTAATTAGGTATTTCATATAACTCGTTACCGGTATGAACACATCATTCTAATTATAGTGTTATACCTATAAAATTTATGGTGAGTTAATGTATCTTACTACCACATTCAAACTCCTCTTTGACATACTTTATATTGTATCTCGAAGATCCTCGGAAGAATTTTATATTTACATAGGTTTTCCAAAAATGTGCCCACTAAATACATATTAGCTAGGGTGCAATTACTAAACACGAAATTCATTTTATATCGAAAATGCCTTAAATAAACATTAATCAAGCCTAGTGACTGTTGAAATTAATGACACCTTCCAATTATACGCATTCATAATTTCATTTTAAACGTGCTCAAACGTGTCCCCACTAGTTACATGTTAGCAACATATCTTTCTATACAATTTAGATAAATTTTGGAGACAAAATCAAAAAAACCTTGATAATGACTATTATATTGTAAAATTTCTTGAAAGTGTAGCTTTGGTAAAGTTTCATAGAACTCGTTACCCATATGAACCCATAGTTATAAGTATAGTATCATACCTACAAAATTTAGGGCGAGTTAATGTGTCTTATTGCAACATTTCAAATCTTCTTTGACATACTTTTATTGTATCTGGAAGATCAACGAAAGAGTTCTATATTTGCCTAAATAATAATAATAATAATAATAATAATAATAATAATAATAATAATAATAATAAGTGATGTTTATAATAAAGTGATGTTCATCGTAAGAGTTCTCCTCCACTATGGGCGATTATGACAATTTCAAGCCGTCGTTTTGATCCCATTTCTTCTCAATCGTTCCTGCCACATTGATTCAACATCCCAGTTCCATCATTGATTCAACATCTCAGTTGGAGTGTTATCGGGTATGTTGTCTTAGGGATTTCGTTTTCTCCTTTTTAAACGGATTTAGGGTTTCCTTTTTTTGAAACCTGACTCAGTTTAGTTGTTGCTGGGATGTTCTAACTGATTTGGGGTTTCTATTGTTGCTATTCTCTGTAGTGGTGGTTTCATGGTGGTTATCATTTGGCCATTCACGTTGATCACAAACAGTGGTGCTTTTATTTCATGTAGTTTAGCGTTTTGTAAGTGGTTCTTCGTTTTCTGCTATAGGTTTTCTTTGCCTCTCCGACACAGGTTTAAGGTTTCATTAGATGTTGTGGGTTTTTGAGTTTTGGGCAGTTTGCGTATTTCTTTCAGTATCTCGGTTTCGAGTTGTTTGGGCCTTGGTTGCTTCTTCGATCGTAACAGGTTGCACCTTCGTAACTGTTCTTAGTTGTTTCTTAGTTTCGGGCAAGTTGCATCTTCGTAACGGTTTTTGGGTTTCGAGTTCGGGTCTTGGTTGCTTCTTGGGTTCGAGCAGTTCGTATCTTCCTAACAGTTCCATTAGCCTGGGGCTTTGCGTTGGTTCTTGGTGTTTGTTTCAATTAGGCGTTTTCATGCATGAACTCTAGTGGTATTTTAATTTGGTGATATTTTGGCATTTAACAGTTTGATATTATCATTTTTTTTTTTGGTTGTGGTATTTTGGTATATTGGTATTATCCTTAGCGCTTTGGTTTTAATTGT
Organism: Artemisia annua; assembly: GCA_014162995.1. Lineage (NCBI taxonomy): Eukaryota > Viridiplantae > Streptophyta > Magnoliopsida > Asterales > Asteraceae > Artemisia > Artemisia annua. The sequence goes on from LBNU01017897.1 coordinate 234,431, forward strand.
GATGGTCGTTGGTACGGTTCATGTTCTGATCATTATGGCTATTGCGCGATTTCATTGCCCTTTTGTGGGTCTCAGTGGTTGTCACGATGGTGGTGGAAATGGGCTTACCAAAACCTCCTTGATCACTCATCTTCGTGATCGTCATTTCAATAGGGATGCGCTAGCCATCACAAAACATTATCTGGTTACTAATCATGTTGTTTTCGTGGCAGCCAAGCTTACGTTTAAACATATGTATCTTTGGTTATGCAGGGTTTGGCTTAAGACGCATACTCTTCATTCTAAGTGTCGACATGGTAATTGTTCTGATTTTGTACCACCCCCTGATTGTGGTAACGGTGTTGTTAGATTTGTGTTGTATGATCTCACCAAACCACAAGTTCCTTCTTTTGTTCAACTTGCCTATATTGAAGATTTGGTGTTAGACGAGTATGGCGGTTTCGATTTACCTCTCCTTGACACTTTACTTTCTAACCAGTTGAGTACTTTCAAATCCATTCCTCCCAAGTGTCGCCTGGGGTTCTCTCGGGTATTGAAAGGAGCTCTTGATAAGGTGATATCCACACTTGACGACATTTCTTACTAGGTTAGTTTGCCAGTCTTGTCTCTTTGTCTCCTTAAAAACTTTCGCCCAGGGAGTAATCTCGAGTGTAGGTCTGCTATTAAGCGTCAACGCCAAGAAGAGTATATTGCTAATGCCATTCAATCTTGGGGTATGCCTGGTTGTAGTTCGTAGCTTGTGCGAGAGGCTTTAGCTGAACCTTCCCCTTCATGGTCTAATGTTGAGGAGGATAACTTGGACTTGGGTGAGCATAATGTCAAGCTGTGTAAGAGGAAGATTTGTGATGGCCATTAACTACGGCAGTCATAGTTCTTTCTTCTTCTGGTGTTGCTCCTTATAATGATGCTACTCTCGAGGCCTTAAAGGCTAAGTACCCTTTCAAACCTGCTCCCACTTTGTCATATATAAGGTTTCTCAAACTACTCAATCTAACAAAAAGGAGGGTTTTTTTTACGCCTATTAGATATTAGTTTTGATATCGTTGTGGAGAAGATCAATGCTAGGCCTTTTAAGAGCAAAAGCGGACTCATTTGTAAATCGCAAAAGTGACCATATAGTTGCTTTTGTTGGATGTAGGATATCTTGTCTGAGCTTTTGCTATTTTGTCCCTCGAATAACGATGAAGTGTTAGATGATATGATAGTTTTCTCAAGCCCGTTTATGGGTTTCAGGTCCATTATCGTTTCTAAGTTTGCTATTTACATGCATTATAAATACTTGTGAATAATAAATACTTCATCCGTCCCAAATTAATAGTCCTTTCCACTTCGGGTTGTCCCAAAATTATTGTCCACTCCATATATATTTATGTATAATGTATCAAGTTTATCATATCGCACCTAGTGATATTAAAAGTTACAAACTTCAATCAAAGCATTATGTAATTGCAAAATAGTAAAATTGTTATTCTGCAAAAAGTAAGAAAAAGAAATCAATAATATATAATTATATTTTTCTTAAAAGATGTACGTTTTGTTTGGAAACAATTATTTTGAGAAAGGGAGGGGTTTCATAATTTAACAGCTTAAACCACCACATCCATTTTTTTAATGAAAGTAGGAACTATGATCACAACACAAACGTTGTATAATCATCTTGTATTGCTAGTTTGAATTATTTTGGCCGGTGAGATAACCATATGGATAGATGCCTTTCTACTTACACTAAATATAAGTTCAAATATGTTATAAATTGATGAACATTAATTTGGTTACAAGCTATAGGGAGCATGGAACATGGATCATGTGTCTTGTTATTGTTTTTTGTTGGGACAAAGAAACAAGAAGAAACAAATATCTCAGAAAATGCTTCCTCTCCAAATAATTCATTTAGACTTGTTATATATGCCCATTCTCTTATTTATTACTTTGCTTACATAATTTAATCAGATAACACCCTCCCATTTTATGCATGTTCTATGATAGAAATGAACCATTACACTTTGATCAAAAGAATCAATTAATTAAACTGAGTCATCCTTACAGTATCATTCATATCAATGTTAAAATATATTATCAATAGTAGTTTACAAGTTTCTTTGTTTTCTTAGTTTGATACAAATCTGTATATATCTTAATAATAGTTAAGAATAAAACAAGTTGTAAGACATTTAAGCATTTAAATTAAGAAACAGAATTATATAATGGAACTAATAATTTGGATCATTGTAGCATGTGACCATTATTGCTATTGACTTTCTTCTAAAATATGTTGCATAAAAGTTTAATTTTCACTAAAAATAGTTCTGACAATTTGACTGAATAATCTATGAGGTTAAAGCATACCGTCACACAGACTCAACCTGTACAAAGCTAGCCTGTTTTTATGAAAGGTTGACGAGCCAACTTTAAAGTTGTATGCGCAAAGCAAAATTATAATTTGACACCTTACTGATAATATTCACAAATCTTTTATCAACTTGAACTTATTTTTAATTTCTTTTTTAGAAAATAAAGTATAAACATTGAGCAGAATATACTACAAAATCTTGAAATAAAACTAGACCGATAGCCAATTTTGGTACCATATACGATCGACAAGCTTTAAACATATATAACGCTACAATCACACAATGCCACCAAATCACCAATTAAGATAGAGATTACAGACAAATAAAGACAATCCAGATTTCATCGTGCATCTTGACCAATTTTCAAATTAATAAAAGATCGATTCCACATTTCCACATGCATCTTCACAGCTTGAGCTACTACTATACATTATGTGTCGGTTTGAGCTTAAGGCTTATGATCAACTTTAGGCACACCACCTCATAAATGACTTGTACTGATTTATCCAGCTGCTGAGCTCCCTTTTTTTAATACATCATGTTATGTTCTTGCCACACATGGTAAACAATGGCGACTATGGCCAACTAATATAATCTATTAATCTAATAGTGACAAAATTTACGTGTAAATGTCTTACTTGTAGCTAATAGCCTCTCCGATGAATGTTTTGAGGAGAGGTTAATAGTGAGTTGTCTATGTCCTTGGTGGAGTTTATACAATTCACTTACCATTGAAAGTCTAAGTTAATCACTACAACATTCACCACTTTTGACGGGGACTTATTGAGACTTTTGGCGGGGACCTTTCCTCGCGAATACCTTTTGGCGGGGACTTGTCCCCGCCGAAAGTCCCCCGCCAAAACCTCTTCGCTGATACCTTTCGGCGGGGACTTATTGCTTTTTTAGCGGTGACGTGTGGGACCCACACCGCCAGCGTAGACAACTTGGTCTAGTCAAACGTGCTTTATATTTTTAAATAGTACGCTTTAATGTTGGATTAATACGTATGTTGGATTAATACAAGAGTTCTCAAACTAAACAACTCGACAAACAAACGAAACAGATCAAACGAAACAACTCGACAACCAAACAAAACAGATCAAACCAAACAACTCGTTTATTTATTTATTTTTTTTTGCGGCTACTTCCCGCTTTGCTTGAACTCGCACCATCGTTTCCTTTCCTTGCTCTCATTTCCTTGAGACGTGCAAACGTAGCTACCAAATTTGCTATTCTAGAAAAAAAATTAATTAAATTTAGATGATTTAATTAATATTGATTTAAGTTAATTAACATGATATAAAATAGTTTTTAAATCAAAAAAGACTTTCAGCGGGGACATGTCCCCGCTAAAAGTTTTCACAAAATTTTTTATTTTTCCCTCTACGCATTTACTTTATCCCGCAGATACTTTAGACGGGGACATGTCCCCGCGGGAAGTTTAACATAATTGATCCACACTTTCGGCGGGGACACGTCGCCGTCAAAAGTACATGCGGGAAAAATGTCCGGGAACGTTGAAGGGCAACTGTTTTGGTCAAAGTTGGCCAAATACCGAAAATACTTTCAACGGGGACATGTCCCCGCCGAAAGTGTGCGTTGAAATTTTTGCGAACAGTCAGCGAGATTGTGTGCCAGCTCAACACCTTTTTTGTCGTGTAGCGACTTTCGGCGGGGACAGGGCCGTCGCCGCCAAAAGGCTCCTCGCCCGTCCTACGATTTGTTGTAGTGAATAGAAATCTCTCGGTAGCTACTCTACGTGTAACAACTATTTGAAAAGTTTCCCTAAGCTTCTTGCTTGAGATTTAAAAAAAAAAAAAAAAAAAAGATGTTGGCTTATATGGATCAACTAAGGAAAAAGAAAATTGTGTGTGTCCATGTCACATTTTGACACTTAACTATATTGAAAAGAGAAGTAAATGAGACCCTTGTGTGGATATTGTAACTTTATATGGTTAAATGAGTAAGTTTACAGAAGTTATGTTTAAAATGCAGTCCATTCTGGCCGAAAAAAACTCGAGAACAGGCCTGCATGCATGGACGGTTTAACACGTTTATTTTGAAAGAGAATAAAAAAGAGAGCATATATGCATGTGCATTGAGTACAAATACAGTTGGTATTAACTATTAACTTATTAAGAGGTGAATTTAGGGTTTGGTCAGCGAATTGTAAGCAGTGGTCGGAGGCTAGGAATCTCATCACCGGCAACCACAAATGCGGTTCTTGTCAGACTTAAATATATAGTTAATTATGTCTTAAGTATGCCGGAAATAAAACACTATTGACAATGACAGGTTGGATAACATGTTTTAGTTAGAATCACTTGTTGGGTTGACTCGTAAGTAGTTACTAGTATTAAGTTATTTTCTGTTTGGCGACCTTCAAACCCGTTGACTATATGTGATATAATATAATGCTAATCGGTCCATGTTAAAGTTGTCAAAATTGTCGTTTCTACATCTTGCTAGAAATATGTTAAGAAGTAGGAATTTAGTTTTACATTTTCTTGAATATAATTGTGGAGCCTTCAAGTTAGGTTAAAAAGACTGTCACGCTTTTAAAACTTAAGTTATAATCTTAGACTGGTAGTAGCGGTTAAATAAACACTCCATGAAATCTATCACAGGATTAGCGTCACCTCAGCATCCGCATCACCACCTAACCCTCGTAGAGGTTAACACTAAACCCACAACACGAACACGTGCACCCCGCTCAAACATAAACATACCACAACACACGCATACTCAAAAACAAAGACATTTCCTTCGGTGGACGGAATGAGCAAATTAAACCCCCTCCGAATTGGTGGTTCCAGGCGTGGATAAAGAGGGGTAGTGGTTCACGCGTGCAAATTGGTGGTTCACTCATGGTTACAACATGGTTAGGGCCGGACCAGTTCGGGCTGGGCATTGGCAACTTTTAAATAGGCTTTTTAACCATGTTTTTGGCAATCGTCTATATGTAATATGGATACAGTAGAAAGTTGCATGGACTAAATGTAATTGTATATATGGAGTTATAGTTACAGACACGAAATGCGAATCAGAACACACGCAGAGTTAACAAAAAGGTTTCATGCCAAAATGGGCCGAAGCAAAAATGTAAGGAGTGAAATTGCATGAATATAAAGCTCACTTACCAATCACAAACTACAAGCCCATAACCCATAACTGGAAGCATTTTTGTGGGCTTAAGCACAAATAGATGTGATCGGTCATTATGGGCTGGATGCATCATTAGGGGGGATTTAGGTGTTAATGCATTTTAAGTAGTTGAACTGATTCTCATTTTAATAGTCATGCTTACATGTGAAACATAATTATTATTTGACAACTACATAAACAACCCATTGTTTGATTATCAACCATCTCCTATAGTCATTTTTCGCACGACTTATATGAGTTATATCACATGATCACTTATTCAAAACGTAACGTCAAACACCCTAGATAATTGTTCCATCCTGTTAGAGTCACAAATGTATGATGTGTGTATCCGAACACATGTGTACCCCTCGAATAAGTGTATGCATTTAGTACGTGGTTCATACTTCATAGCGCTTTTACTACCAATATTACTGCGATATCTTATCAAGGGCCCCTGTCACACACACATGTGTAGTGTAGTTATGTTGATGTTGATGCAAAGATGACAATACCAACTACTCTTACAGCCTTACTATGTAATCCAAATTCAAAGGCCATATCTGATCTCCATCTGTAATTTCCATGTTTAGCCATGAATATTGAACCAAACCTGCATATAAGCCAGTTGGCATTGTGGGGGCAAAGAGGTCATATTCAATCATCATTTCTGTTTTTGTTTATCTTGATGACAGGTTGTTGTGTGCATTTAATTAGGAGTATAATTAGTAAAGCAACTGCTTGTTGTAGTTGTGAGATCTCTTTCTAATGATCACTCTTCCTTTGTGCATGTGGACCAATTTAATATTCAAACTTGTCTAGTCCTCATCTCCTATTTTGTAAATTCCTTTTGGAGTTGCTTTTTGCATATAAATCAACTTGAGCGTATCAAAATATATACTTGAACTTTTCTGACTTGAGATGTAACGTTGCATTATTGATCTATTTGGTTGTATAAAGTTATATGGGTAATGTAGTTTAGGTACATGCATGTATGTATTCGACCTAGCTAGCGTTATCCCTGGTCTAACTAAGGTGCATGCAATTCAAAAGGAGATGAAGAAACTTAGATATTTGAGACACTTGCACCATATATATAACTGCGTGCGAGACATGATCTTGGGTGTAAATGGAGTATAATCTTTTTCAAGTTCCATACAACTAACTAATCAAAGATGGTACTACAAAGATCTTCATGGGCGGTGATCACTCTATGCAAGCAGCACAACTGCACAGGGCCACCGTTTTATAGGGGCCTCACTTTTAGCGTAGTCTATGATGCAAACACATCATGGAGCAACGAAAAGTTTTCTTAATTTCCACAAAAAAAAGACTTACCATAAAACTATTGGAATATCTAATTACCGGTATCACAAATTTGTTGTAAAATATTGAAACGAAACTCAATATTCATACAGTCAATAGAGTTCTATCAACTATTAGACTTCAAAACTGTAACTTTACATAAAATTCTGATTACAACACTATCATTAATCAATAATCACGTGTTAGAAAAACAAAAATACTAACAAAATCATGTAAAGAAAAATTCGACATACATGAAAACTAAACCAAAACTTTTTCACCCTTTGATATATTTATACCCAATACCTAAAGGCCACGTGTTTTTACGGACACGTTGGATTCTTACCGGGCCCACCGTAATAAATATAATTACCCCAAACCCTATTAAGTCCACCTCTAATGTCATAACAATTTGGATGATCAGCCAATATTTTGAAATTTGACAAAGGTATCAAACTATTACCCCAATCAACTACTTGCATATTCCTAATATATGAAGCTTTACCAAACCCTTGACCCGAAAAATGCCCACTTCCCATTTGGGTATAAGTGTGAGAGCCCGAAGACCGACTATTCACAATTTCTCCCCCGAATTGGACCATGCTTGCGTGATCTCGGAGGTGAGTGAATACGGAAGCTGGCCAGTACCCAACTAGGGTACCTGATCCGAATTCCAACCACCAATTCCCATGTTTTGGATCCTACATGCATCAAGAAACATAAACATGTTCGACAATTAGAATAAGCCCTTAACAAAAAGAAAATGATGGCACTGATATTATTTTGCAACCAAACAAACGTATAAGGAATCTTTTGGACCATTTTACATGCTTTGGTAACTTTTTTGGAAACTTTGATCATGTTAACTAAGATAAAGTAAAAGATATTTATCCTTCACCTATATTGGTTTAATTTGTTTAGAAGAGTTGATTTTTTTTTTCCTTTCACATTTATATAGTTTCTTTTGAAGTATCTTTATGAAGTACAATTGTTAAAGGGTTCACCTTCCAGATCATTAAACTGATATCAAATTGCCCTCCATTATATACGGACGTTGGAGATATAGCAGCTCCAATCGCAATCCTATTATTTGTTTGTACAAATCCCGAACATAGCAAGTTGTAGCATCCCGTTGTTTGATATGCATCAGTCTGCAGTTCATAAACAAAGTTGCTTATCTCAAATTACTTGTCCTAAGATGTATGCATGAAAAATAAAACAAAAAGTATTCTAGTAGTAAGTGGCGGAACTAGGGGGTGTCCACGGCGTCAAACATAGTATTTTTCCGTAAAAAAAATCCCAATTTTCCGATTGCACCCGGTTAAAAAAGTTTTATTTATAGTCCTTGTGTAGTTACTTCATTAATAGATGAAAAGAAAACTATAGTTTAATCAAAGCTCTTATAGTACAATTTAGAAAGTTTTGTGCACCCGGTCTCTTTAAAACCTGGTTCCGCCACTGGTACTGGTAGTAGTATAAATTATTTTTGAACTTACGGTCCAATAAGTGAAAAATCGTGGGCGGGTGTCCCCATATAGCTCTGGGCTTACCTGTTGAAGAAAAATTCAATGGACTTATGGTAAACAATTAATTCATTTTTATGGGTAGGTAGTTGAGGCACTTTATTTAGCTTTAAATGTCACTAAGAAACTTATGTTTTATTATTTTTACGCATGCTACACAAGTAATGATAACATTACTATGTCACAACAACCAGGTTTGACAAATATAAGCTAGGAAAACAATTTTGTCACCAAAGGAAGTTCTAAATGAACTATACCTAACATGTGTCTTAGATAACGCTTGAACCCGTAAACTCGTTGACTACTCATATACCGCTAGGCCAAATGTCATTTGGTAAATGAGATTAGTGATATGCAACGCATTCATACCTTCTTTACACGAGTTTAGGGATGAAAATAATGTTATAATTCTACAAATTATGTGCATTATAAGGTAACAAAATATACAAGACTTTTCATGATATGAAATCCAAATGGGAAAACGTTTTCTATTATAGGAAATGGACCTTTATAAGGTACTTCATATGTTGTATCATGTATAGCAAATTTGACTAACAATTTTAATGGTTTCGATATCTTTGTTTACATTCGGTGTGAAAACACTTTTTGGGTAAAAATTGAAGTCACCTCACCATGCCCATATCATTCTGTATATTTTCTTGATTTTACCCATAACGCAATCTACGTACGTCTTTTCTTGATTTTACATGTAAATTACACTTGCTTAAACGAAACAAGTGCAGGGTAAAATTGTAAAAGAGGCATTGTTATCATTTATGGAACCGGAAAAATCACTAACTTATTGCTCAATTATAATCAAGTTCATGGTAAACCATACAACGGGAAAGTAGCCAGACGTGTAAGTGGCCGACCTATTTGATCCGTTTATGTTGCCTAAGGTTTGAAATTTTACCCTTCTCACTCTCAGACCTAACTAAAGCCAGATAAATTAAAGCCGCTAGACTAAACTTAAAGTATGTTTTTAAAGTTAAAACCACTATTAAAACCTAAAGAAACACCAACTAAGGATGCAAAATGATTTGGAGTAGAATTATAATCAAATGGTAGGGTAAAATGTATATGGAAGTAAGACAAGGGGTGTGAACAAACAATACCTGCCAGCCAGTTTCAATTGTGTTGAGATCATGCCCAAAAGACCCAGAAATAACCCACATTTGTGATAAACTGAATTCATATCTATTGGTCACCTTTGGAGCCCACACATTTATGCTTGCTTTTGCTCCATAGTATTTATTTCCACTTACATACCCAACTGCATGCTGCCATTTTCAACCATCATTAATTCCAATAATCCAATATTTCAAATATAATCGTACCATTAGGTATAAAAATTAAATACCAATAATGAAGATACATTAAAGAATTATTTCTCCCAAAAAAGAACTTTGAATCACGTCATGTCTAACAAGATACTATAAGTGTCCAATATTCTTTATTAATCGATCGTTTCATCTATTTTCGGAAACCCTGAATCATGGTTGAAGCCAACTGAGGCCTTAAGGAACCTAGTCCTGCAATATTGCGGACTAAAAACGTTCCTAAATCAAAAAAACTATAGATCACGTTTATTCTTATTAGACATGAACATGATATAAGGTTTTTCGTCCGATGTCAAATATTTTCAAAGAATAAAATAGGACATTTATTGTGAAAAATGACGCCAACGGACCCTAAACTAGAGTTCATGCATCACAAGGCCTCAAGACACCAATATATGCTCGTAGAAGTATATACGGCTAAAGTAGTAAATGATAGTAGATGAAGCTTTGAAGCAATACAGTTTTTACACTCTTTAATAATTCCAAACAAGTAAATCTAACATTAATGGACAACTAACTAACCTTACCTACGAATACACGGAGTAATATTTTGTCAGGAAAAAAAATAAATGCTTTGATTTAATGAGACAACAAAAAAGTAGTAAAATTTTTAATAGTCAAACAATTTTACATCATAGATGTAAGTGCAATATCTTTACTATATAAGGTACAAATAGTTATATCCTTGTTTTCCACAATCTTTACTATCCTTCTATAGAAATCTCTGAAATGAAAGCAAAACCATGAAAATATTTTCATTAATTATGGAGTAATTTTCTATTAATTAAGAAGATACATATAATCAAATTAGCACACTTAAGGGTGTTTAGCATTGCACTTTCGAAGAAATTACGTGTTATGGAATACTATAGTGACGAGTTTTAAAATTAGCGCGCTAACCTCATGACCATAGCTAGAAGTGTCTCTTTTAACTGGTCTTGGAATTTTTCGACCAAATCTACGTATCGAACTAGCTCTTAATACGTCGTCTTCACTTGTTCTTCTAATTGGAATTGTTCCTTCTGGACATGATTCACCTGATAAACTCCATAACTGATTATTTTCATAGCTCGTTTCTACTTGATCATGACCATCAGGTCTCTCTGGTGGATCCTATATTTTCAAAAACAAAATATCAATATAGAATGAGAGTGCATATATACTTAATAATAATGTATATATATTCAAGAAAATATGAAGCTACCATTGGTTTTGTTCCATTCAACTTAGGATGATCAAAAGCTGGCTGATGATGAGTCAAAACACAATCTATCTTATCACCATCTGGGCTCTATTCCAACAAAAAAATAAATAATTAATTAAAATAAGCAGAGCCGTATGTGAGGGTGTACAGGATGTGCGACAGCACAAGAATTCAAAATTTACAATCACTATATATATTTGAGGCATGATAGTCTACTCATCAGTGACAAACGTTAGAAGCTATGATATTATACATTTAAGACCTTATCATTTTTAATAGTTTCATAACTTTTGCGAAACGCAATAAAAAAGGGTAGACGGATGAGGTTTTCCTTGTTCCGGGTTAGGAGAGTCTTTTGACTCACATGTACGCTGGCTAACCTACGTATTTCAAGCCCTTCCCATCGGCACCTCAAATATCTACCTAGCGAGGTTTAAACTCTAGACCTCTTGTGAGGAGGCTACGTGGCTTACCACTAAATCCTTTGGTGGATGTTACGCCATGAAAATAGGTATTTTAAAAAATAACCTCTTGATAAAAATACATAGTACGTACCTGAATTGATTTAACATAAGGTTTGTTGATCTTCTTGAGATGAGCCTTAACCAATTTCATTTTATTGGACTCTTCCCGTGGTCGAAAAACTTGGCGGTCTGGCCGGTGTTTTTTCGCTGAGGCTGCCGAAAAATGGGAAGAAAACAGGAGAATAAAAATAAAAACTGAAATGATTGGTTGGATTCTAAAACAAGAAACTGAAGCAACTATTTTTTGTTTGTGTTTTTGACATTGTTGTTGTTGTTGTTTTAACTTGACTTGATGTTGTCTTGTTCTGTGATCAAAATGAAAACAGAAAAAACAAAAACAAGCTTCTTCATCTGTTTTCTTAATTCCCATTTTTGAAACTCTTTCACTCATTCATTCACCATTAAAAAACTTGAAATGGAAACAAAATCCTACTAGTAGAATAAGTTTCTTTTTCTCTCTCTCTAGCTAGAAGCTATATGGTCTCTACTAGTATTTGTATATGTTCTGACAACAAGAAGTTAGAAGGCTTAAATAGGTTTGAGTTATGAGCTCACAAATGTTGGTTTTTTCATAACCAATTTTATTTACAAGGTAAATGTCGAATAACTTGATTAGTATTCTCTTTCGTCCTATAATAAGTGTCAACTTTCACATTTTAATGAATTGAAAATTTCCAACATGTAAATGTTACATCTTATTGATTGAAAATATGATTATAAACGGGGTAATACCAAAAAAACGTATCATACTTGTCCAAAATATCAGTTTCGCGTAGCCAACTTTTCTTTTTTTCCTCATTGATGTACTAAACTTGCATTTTATTGCCAAATATACGTACTTTTGGACGTTTTTGCCCCTCAAGTTATTAAAAAGTCAGGGGCAAAAATGTCATTAAATGGTCAGAAAATAGTACAAAGTACGTATTTTTGGCAATAAAATGCAAGTTTAGTACACCAATGAAGAAAAAAAAAGTTCGCTACGCGAAACTGATATTTTGGACAAGTATGATACGTTTTTTTGGTATTAGCCCGATTATAAACTATTAAACATATTCTTGTAAAACTGTGTATTATATCCATAACGGAAACTTATTATGAAACGGCGGAGTACTAAACAACAAACAAAAATTAGATAAACACACCTATTTACGAGAAACGGGTATTGACAAACTTAAGTTGTGTCCTAATTCTGTTTTCTTAATTCCCATTTTTGAAACTCTTTCACTCATTCATTCACCATTAAAAAACTTGAAATGGAAACAAAATCCTACTAGTAGAAGAAGTTTCTTTTTTCTCTCTCTAGCTAGAAGCTATATGGTTTCTACTAGTATTTGTATATGTTCTGACAACAAGAAGTTAGAAGGCTTAAATAGGTTTGAGTTATGAGCTCACAAATGTTGGTTTTTTCATAACCAATTTTTTATTTTTATTTTTTTATCTTTTTTTCATAACCAATATTATTTATAAGGTAAATGTCGAATAACTTGATTAGTACTCTCTTTCGTCCTATAATAAGTGTCAACTTTCACATTTTAATGAATTAAAAATTTCCAACATATAAATGTTACATCTTATTGGTTGAAAATATGATTATAAACTATTAAACATATTCTTGTAAAACTGTGTATTATATCCATAAAGGAAACTTATTATGAAACGGCGGAGTACTAAACAACAAACAAAAATTAGATAAACACACCTATTTACGAGAAACGGGTATTGACAAACTTAAGTTGTGTCCTTCATGAGGATAAACGAGGATCTTTGATATCCAATATGATTATACGGTTTAAATGTGAGGATAATGAATCACTATGTCTTTTAAGAAATTGATATGGTATATAACTATTGATATATTTCAGAATTATGATGTGAGAATGAGGTAAGAATAGTAATTAGAATGTGATAAACTCAAGGTAAAAACTTTTTAAAACAATTGATGATGTGTTGTTACATTCAAAACATGGTCAAATGTCTCTCTTTTTACAAAAGCTGAGTTTATTTTGGTGGTAATGTGTCTAAAAGCAGACATATTCAAAACAAAATGTACAATGTAGGAACCTCTTCATGTTCATGGTCCCCTACAATATCTTCAGACCAACTTTCACTATATTGTTTCAAAGAGTTGTAATTTGTAAACTTTGGTATGAAACTTAGTTTACAGTAAGTCCAAAAATGGAACTAGAATACTAGATATATGTGAAAGAGAGTAAAATCTAAAAACCGAATTTAACTTTGTATAAGGGCCTAAAGTTAAGTATCATCATATTATACTAGAAATTTTTAATGACCGCATTTACTCTATTGTTATGTGGTCAAGTCAAAGATTAGCAACGCCATGATTAAGAAAACCAATTGTGGATGAAATAAACATGTCTAAAGTTACCCCCTAATGCAATTATATCCTAGTAACTTTTCAAATTTATCTACAAAAGCAGATTAATCAAGAATGTCCTGCATGTGGGAGTAGGCCGGTCTCATAATCTCTTTGGACCCCAAAGAAAAGACATAGTATGAAACGGGTAAATGGAGAGGTTTTTCCTATCCATGTTACTCGAAGTGGACAAGTCTTTGACTCAAATGTACGCAGCCTAACCAAGATAACCCCGTAGCCGTTTCTGGCTCTTCCCCTTGTCACCTTCAAATATGTATCTAATGAGGTTTGAACCTAGACCTTTTGTAAAAGAATGACTACATGACATGAATGTAAATCTTTATGTATTTGTATAAAGTTGAGACTTGAGATAATGAAAGTACTAGTATATATGTGTAAAGTATGTTGTGTATAGTTTGTGTTTTTTTTTTTTTTTTTTTTTTTTTTTTTTTTTTTTTTTTCCCCTTCAATTTTTGGTGTCCAAGTTTTTCACTGATATAGGGTTGTAGTAACCTTCACATAATACACAAGCCATTTTCGAAATAGTTACAAATAGGGAGATGTTCTCAATCTCTAAAGTATGTGTGCGTGCGCCCATGCATGTGCGTAATCGCTAACTAACGTTAGAACTTAGAAGTAATGTGGTTACTAATTTCTCTTAATATGTTCGTATATGAAGTTCTAGATGAGTATAATGTAAGCCCCTACCTTGTGAATTATTTTTAACAAGGACATTTATCACTTTCACCATAACAAATTGTGTACTAAAAGCGACTTTCACTCTCAAAGGTCAAAAATATTTTAACACGAAAGATAGGTGCTTTCACTCTCAAAGGACATTATAACAACACCCTACTTTCTTATCTATTTTAACACGAAAAATAGATACTTTCACTCTCAAAGGTCAAAAATGATGTTTTAGTACCAATGAAGCATTAACTTCTTATTCACCTTTACATAAAGTGATTACTTTTACTCATCCAAAGTTAAAATCGTATTGCTTGTATACAATAATCTTTCCTAAGCAAAAGCTGACTCTTTTATGATGAACATATTTAAAAGAAAAAGAGGCCAAAGATGCCCTTTTATGACATGTAAATATGTAATTGCTTTTTTTCTCAGTACAAAAATACTTGAAGATGATTTGACAAGGCATGCCCGGCCCAATACATACGTACGGATCATTATTTATTTTCTTTTCTCAAATTAATCTTTTAATTATAAGTATAAAAATTCTGATAAAAGATAGTAGTAGTGTTGAGAGAGGCCCACGAGAGCCAAAGATTAGTATCTTTTTAGGGCACATGAATGCCTTCTTTAAATGGTCAAGAAAATGAAATTTTCAAGTCAAAAGTTCCTTAGAAACATGAAGAATGTCTCTAATTCATCATGATCCATGAATGGCATTGAGAACAAATTTGCACAATTGGTGACAATCAAAGTGATGATTGATGTTTTAAATCATTGTATTATTTTTTAACACGAAACATATTGTGAAAAAACAAAACAAATATTATGGTTTACGTAGTTGATCACTTCACAAATGCATCATGTACGTAACATACAAATCAAATTATCATTGCGAAAACTTGCGAAGTTTGATCTCGTGTGCAAAAAGATCCTACGCATATGGTTTTGTTTTATCGACTCATGTCAATGGATAACATTTGATATGATATGTACACAAATGTAAATAAGATTATAAGCAATGAAATGCCAATAAGCATAAGTCAACATTTATCATGTTCCACAAGAAAATATTCCTCTTTAGCCTTATAGGTGAAACTTGGTCTATTACTTACCAACCAAAAAGAATTCATAAAGTGGAAGGAATAAGTAACCTTAGATTTAAGCATCTAAACTTTAGAATAAGATATAAAAGTTAAGGTGTTAAATTCATCAAACTTTTGAGTAGATTCCCATATTTATAACCTTTCGTTTATGGATATTCAACCAATTTATTTAAATTTAAAGTTTATAACATACTTTTGTACGTATGACAAATAATCAATAACTCTTATGTTTTTATCATGTTAGGCTTAGACTTCTTCGAGATAAGCAATGTCTTTAGTTTAATACTTAACACAAGGTCATTTTTTATATCTTGAAGTGGAAAACCCAATGCTTGAAGTTTACAAAATATGGGTGTATCTATTATGAAAAGTAAATTATAATACCATGTAAAGGTGGTGAATTCCCATAAGACATATTCATCAAAAGAAGAGAAAACAATGATGAGAGAATGTTTTGAATACGATGGACACCAAATATATGTAGTTTGTACACAAAAATAAGTACTTGGTTGCCTTAAAGTACAAAAATGGACATCATATGTATTTGTATGCTTCACATATGGGTGTTGTAAAAAGGGATCTTGTAAAGGAGATTAATGGGAAAGAGGTAAAGTTCCTGACCATGAATGTGTAATGTTATGCAATGATTATGTCCAATTTTATTTTAAGTTAATAATTGACACCATTAAAAAAGGGGAAAATCAACACTTTTGAACTTAGAAGAATGTTTCAAATAGTTTATTTTTGCATATGAAATGATGTTTTATTGGTATCCTTGCATTCAAAGACTAGCAAAAACATATGAATAGTAGTTGGAGCAAATACGAATTCCACTTTGAAGATGTAATTTTTACAACTAATGATCAAATACCAAATTTAGACCAGAACCAAAAGCCACAAGTTAAGATGAGGCGATTGTGCCGCGCTAAACATATCTCCTATTGATACAAGTATTTCATGTATGATCTAAACGATCAATTGAACGTACTTACATACACGCAACAAAGCGAGTCTACGTACAAAGATACAAGTTTCTCTATAAATATTCACAAGCCAAGTATATAAAAAAAATGTACATGCGATGTGTTCTCTTTTAAGAATAACTTTATGTGGAAGTTCTATATCTATAGGATGCGGTGGGATGACGACTTATGCCCAAGAAATTTTGCATAGTGCAAGAATTTTTTCACTCCCCACTTTGGCATGCTTAAGGAATAATCTCTATGGGCCATGAACATTGAATCATCATCATGATGTCTCTCATGTCAAGTACAGCATATGGACACAACTTATTGCCTCGCATTTGTTTGTTAGAGTGACACCACCATTCTAAATTCAAATTAGTTTGTAACGATATCTGGTGAAATGAAAAGGATAAGGTGGTTTTGATTCTTGATTCTCTTGTGAAAGAAATGAAAGGTTCCATTAGATTGAACAACTAGAAGTGGAAGTGGGCACTAGCAATTGACTATAGAGATGTGCTTGAGTGGAGTAAGTGGCAGTGGAATTAATTCTACCTTCTCATGTTTTGAAAATAACTACTGCATTATGTTAGATTTATTTTATAAATATCGTAAAAGTTTATATCCTACCTTAAACTCATACATAAAAGTTTATATCAGAAGTTATCCCAGGAAGCATCTACTACCAGGTTTTACCTGGGGTAATTACATTCTACCTCCTTATACGTCGCTCTGGCTAGCTTGAGTATTTTGTATACTTACAAGATTGTTGTGTACATCAAAGACTACTTTACATTGCTTTTAAGTTACAAAACTTTAAATAACCATACCTAAAGAACGAAGAGCAGTCGTTTGCTTATCAGTATATATACAACTTCTATCTTAGCTTATTCAACTTACAAATATGACTTTTTTTCTTTTTTTTATGGTAAAGGGTTTCCCGGTAAATTTATTACTCCAAAAAAAAAATTAAGAACAACGAATGTGGGTGAATCCCACATCTATGCCCAAAACTAGGCGAAAATAAACGCACCAACTATGCTACAAACCTATATTATCATAAGAATGACATGCCACCCTTATGAGACCTACTACAAATACTATCTAAGTTGACCATGAAAACTAATATCAAAGGCATTAGCAAATTGCATTTGAGCATCAGTCAAACCAGGATCAATACAATCATCATTATAGTACGGGTCTTCATCATAAGTTTCCTTCCATTGATCATACAAGCTTTTATTTCCCACTCTACTGCCACTTTTAGAAGCTTTATTAACCTTGGAGCTCGTAAAAGCCATAAAAACTGGCAGTTTCATTGTATACCTCGAACACCTCACTATCACTATCCTCATTAGTCAGATCATCAACCTTTTTAGAAGCCATAGTAGAAGAATTAGGAAGCGTTTATTTACAAGGCTTTAGTGGCTACCCATCATCATTCAGTAGCACAAGCTTCCTATCAAGCATCTAACTTTCCAGTTTATTGATCCTTGCAACCAAATGTGTAGTACTTGGACTACCAGATTTCGAACCAGCCACATCTTGGACAACTTTCTTACCTGAATTTGACGACCCCTCATTTAATCCAAGCTCATCATCTTTCTCACTTGAATTAAGCGCATCAAAAGGATTACCTGAGCTCATCTCTGCTTCAGAATTCTTTTTCATACCACTTAAACTAGCACCATTCTTATTAGAGATGACTTGGAAACTAGTTTCTCAGATTTAAACTCAAACTTAGATACCATATTAGTACCACGAGAAGTCTGTCTAGGAGGCTATTGAAAACCATCATTCTATGGTTTTTCAACAACCCATTTTGGGCATAACATATCATCATGCCCAAATATCATACACAAACCACATCTAGGTGGTTCCATTCGTACTCCACCCTTGCCATGTGAAGAACCTCTCCATCATCTTCCATTAGGAATAGCAATAACCATTTCATCATTTAACTCTTGATCAACCCTAATATCAATCAAAGCACGGGCATAAACATACGACTCCATTTTAGAAGACACATAGAACTCGTATACAAATCAAGCATAATCGGGTTACCAAGCTTAGTAGCCATCGCATTCAATCCATCTTCGGTAAACGCCACAATAGGAATATCATGGAATTTTACCCAAATGGGAACCGTTGAGATCTTCCTTAAGTAAATTAGCATTATGCGTCCATTTCTTCAAGATGATCGGAGCAGATCGAATAAACAATGGAACATTCTCCAAAACCCCATTCATACCCTCAACCAAAGCAAACTTGAAGAAAAAGAAGCTCTTTGAGTTCATCATTACTCGCACTAAGCCAAACTTCTTCCATGCATTCTTTATAGAGTACTCAACAACCGGGAATGCTACTCTTTGACCCACGAAATAACCATACAAGCTGAAACCAAATCTCGAGTGAACTTCTAAAACATACGACTTAGTGATCTGAACTTCATCCTTAGCGTTAGCATGTTTGCCCGTGTCAAAAGATCTAAAGTTAACCTTCCCGTTAGCCTCATTATTTACAAAACTAGTAAAGGATTTTGTAGTATTAGTCACATTCACGTTTGGTACACTCTGGACCACCCCCCCCCCCCAATAAGTCCCTAATTGTCTCGTTTTAAGTACATCAGTTGGTATACCATTTACTGCATCATCAAAACTCTTGCAAGCATCAAGTGTGGACTATTTAATAATAGTAGACTTCATATGTGGTTGGTTAACAGTCACATTCTCCATAGTAATCTTACCCATATCGCTGCCATCAACATGTTGTGCTTCTACATTCGTGTTTTCAGTTTGAGTCTTAGCACAACCATCATCAACATGTGATATCCCAAGATTATTAGTACTACCGGAAACATTAAACAGATTGATTTCAGATTGCATCCCATCAGACGACACCATATGATCCTCCAAACTCACGTTCAGATCAACATTACTAGCAATAACCTTACTTGCGACTTGTTCGACTTGCGTAACTCTCCTGGGTTTGGGAAGCTTTCCATCAGCCCCCAACAACTTAGTATCAGTAGTATGAATTTTGTTAGCCAATTCACTCAGCATAGGCATACCACTATACCAGTATTACCAGTTCAACCTAACTTCAGTCGAATCATTATCTTTTTTTCTTTTTCTTCTTTTCCCCTCCTCCTTCCGAATCCAAGAACCCAGATTTCATCCTCAAACAATGCACAACCAACACAAAACAAGAAGAAACAGCAGCGTCTAAGTCTTTAAATAAGTGTAATTGATTTTTGTCGGACTTTGTTAAGTTGAATGTCAATTCTAACTTTGTGTAATCTCATATATTAGGAATTTATAATTGATGCAGTCTTGTGATAAGTTAACTCAAAAATTTTATAATATAACGTTATTTTACAATCAAGTAAAAAACTTTGAGACCGAAAGCTACACATAGAACTAAAAAACTTTTCATCTCGCAAAAAGTATTTGAGATGTGTAATCTTTTAATTATAAACAAGATTTAGCACAAATAAAAATACAAATGTGAGAAATAATTTTGGGGCGGAAAGCTACAAGTGTAATTGATGTTGACCTATATGGTGTGTCATTTTCACATGAGAGTTTCATATCGTCCCTTGATATAATACCATCCATAAACTTAAATCGAGTCTTCCGTGATTTGGGCCTAATACACTTGTCTAATCGAGAATTCATATTTAAGTTTAATTTATATTTATTAGAAACAGCAAATTTTATTATATCAACCTCAAATATTTACATTTTCCTTTTATGAAAATGATGAATTCTGTATTAACATTAACGTTAACAATATGTACATTCATCAACCACATATCATTGTTCATAAACACTTGTTAACTTTCACTAACTTAGTAATGGTTAAGAACAATTAATTTTAATGTATGACATAAAATGAAAGTGGCTTAATGGTTGGTTTCATGCATTTTGAGCTAGGAGACTCAAATTTCTTACCCTTCACATTTTTTGCTTTAATTTATTATTATTATTATTATTATTATTATTATTATTATTATTATTATTATTATTATTATTATTATTATTTTGGCTTTAAATTTTCTTTTATTAAATATTGAAAAGTTACATTTCAACCTTTAATGTCTCATAATTTACACTTTTGACCTAATAAATAATACTTTAGTCATATTTAGTCACTAAACAATAATTTGCTTTAACTTTTAATAATGTTATATATTTGTAAAGTTATACATGTGTTGTTAGTATTGTGTTTTTAAGTTTATATGTGTATTTGTTTCAATTTTGGTTCTCGAATCGTTACTTAAATAAAAAGTGTATATCGTATTTATTTAACCGACTGAAAATATAACATCCACATATACCCGTTCAAAATTGTATATTTTAGTAAGCCATTGTGAAAGGTAGATTCTAAATAAGTCGGACGACTACTACTGAATTTAGGCTTCGAAAGCTGTTGCAACGCACGACCTACATTTTACTCATTAATCGCAAAGCTAAGAAAATCGATATTTGTTCTATACTAAAAAAATCGATCACATACTCCTTTTTGCTTATACGTACCCAGTAGGATCAAACAAAACCCCTCCAATGAACAAGCGAGTAGCTAGAGACTACATTTCCCGCAACAATGTTAACTACTAATGTCAGATTGCAGCGACTCCACTCACATTAGACAAATACAGTTAAACAAGGATCAAGATTCCCTCAAGTTAATCGGTTCAAAAGAAGTTACTAATTATTTGACAAACTAACATAGCTTTATGATGTAAAATGCAAAAGTAGTTGCAAACAATTCGAAAAGCCAAATGAAATTGTCCATGTTCTATCATCACTAATCATGTTTGATTCGGTCATTAGACAAGAGCATCGTTAATGAAAAGATTATCTCATTCGATTATGGTAAGAATTAATCTTATATGAAAATGTTGTATACAACAAATTTATTTATAATAAACAGTTGATGTTTTTTCTTAAATCAATTATATGTGGTATAAATTAACCACATCCTCTTTACTTGTTTGCTATAAAGACTCCACACCATGATCACATTTGTGGTCTTGTCTGGACGACGTATATTTTTCCATCTCGTACGACACCTTCAATGTCTTGAGGACTTCCATATAACTTTTCAATAGAATCTCCTGCATGTGCAATGCTCGATAGTATTGATTTCTGGAAGTTAGCATCGGTGATCAATGGGTCGGATGAATAATCAAGAATAACCTTGTCTTCTTCATCCATAGGCACACTGCAAAAAGGGTCCCATTAATATGTTGAGAAATACCAAAATGCTATAAAATATTTATTACACTATAATTTTATGCAACTTTATAACGAATATGGTGTATTCAACTTATATAAGAAATACCAAAATGTTACAGTATAAAATATTTAAAGGACCACACATAGAAAGCCCACTCAGGGCCGATTATGGACCACACTGGTTTAAACAGGATTGATTTTTCGTTAATGACCGGGCCTCCCCTAAAAAGCCGGACTAGGACCATGCTAAGACAGGCCGGGACGTGTTTTGTTCTTCTCTAGTATGGGGTATGAGCAATTATGTTATGCTCAACTCATTAGACATAAACTATTGATATAAGTTTACCTATCATAAAGTCCTGCACCAGCATAGCCTTCCAGATCTTCACCATTGGAGTCAGAGCGAAAGATAATGGATCTTCTTATAAAAAGACCAATGGGTTTGCTAGGGTAACCAAGAACCTGAAAAAGTTGGAATGTTTAGTAGGAACATAGCTTTACATGTATTGAACGGAAAAAACACATAATTGAACAATTTTGACGATTACTTGAGTATTGTATCGAAAAAATTAGATAAACATTGTACTAGTACTACATACCTTTGGGGAGTCGAGGTTGTCTTTCTTGGAAATGAAACTCAAAGCACGACCCGGGTAAGCTCCTACCAAAGTCTCTCCAAGTCCCATTACCACCTGCAGCAAGGAAAAAGTTATAGACATGCATAGAAGTGTGCATGCAGGCTAGAGCCCAGCCCTGGTCTGTACAATAATAGTCTGGATTAAGCCCGGTCCTAAAAATATGGTTATAGCCCCGATAAATCCCGAAATGAGCACTCTGCCCAGTACTAGGGCTGATAATACCCGAAGTCCGAAAAATATGAAAGCTCTATCCTAACTGCTATAGGCCCAATCCTTTTTGGTTTAAAGTAACATGCTCACTTAGCATGTAATAATCCTGGATGGCAAACAAGTATCGCTTGACCAGAAAAAAAATAATTTAAATCAGCACGGAAAGAGGGAAAACTAAATAACCTCAGCATAAATCTCCGATGAATCTCCTGATGACGGATTAGTAGTATGAATAACAAATGCATAATCAGCATTTATTACTTCCTGGACTAGAACAGCCATGCATAGGAAGTCATGGTCTAGTTTCACTTTTTTTGTACTGAAGTATGCTCTCTCGTTCCATTTTGAAGCCCAAACCTAGAAAATGAAAAGCAAATAAGAGGCACGGAATATAACTCATTCATACAAAAAACGAAATTGTCTGGTTGTAATTTATTAATGACGGGTCGAACAGTACAAAAAATCATCTATTAAAGAAACGGGCCAACTGGGACAGTAAGGGAAGTGTTTCTAACCTTCTTTATAGCCATCCATGCTTGTTGCCATCTTTCTTCACCTTCGTCACCAGGCCATGGCATGTCAGAGCTTAGCATTTCGTTTTTCAGTTCTAGTACCTGAAACAATGCTAGCTACAGTCATTACTCTACGAATATTGTAAAAATCATATACAACATGTAACCAAAAAACTTCAGTAGTACTTAACAAAAACATTACCAGCTGGGGTGGCGCTGAAAGATCCAAAACCGTCTTGCGAATCTCCCCAAGGACATCTGATTCTCCTTCTCCCAATTGCTTGTTCAAAATTTTTATTTTCTCTGACACTCCCTGATAATAAGAGAAATGTTAGTTTTGACATTTAAAGACAAAAATATATACATTTACATATGTGGAGTACCTGATTTATTTCATCAGAAAGAACTTTCTCAAATACTCCAAAAGGCAGTGCCACGGAGGTCGGAATACCAACCGAAGACGGGACTTTCCCTTTAAGGTATGCAATATTACGTGATTTAGCTCCAACCTTTACAGAATTACGCATATGGAGTAAGAAAAATGTACAAATATCTTTTGTTAAGGAAATGAAAATATATGTATGACATCATAAGCCTAACCATTTCACTCGTGAACTCCTCAGACGATATTGCATATCTACCGTTAAACTGCTTTTTGACCAACTGCATTGTTGGTGACGGGCCCACTTCCTCCAAGTTAGTTGATCGAGTTAGATTTTCCTCGTTCACCTCACTAAAATCATATACACAATCACAAGAGAGTGAGTTTTCTGTGTACGATTTGGCATATCTACCAATAAGGTGTTTTTCTTTTCTGCCTTTCAAGAAAATTAATTTTTTATAAAATGTTACTTTTAAGAGAATAGAACCTATACGATACTTGCTCCATGAAAGTCTAAAATAAATATAGAATTATGTCATGATAAATTACCTGTAAGTAATATCCGCTGAAGTTGGCTTTAGGTTCAACAATTTCCCTTCTTTTGCACGAAGATCATTCAAAATATCGGGATCAAAACATGTTGCAAAGCAAACCTGCCAATCACAATGTGATACTTTATAAAAGCAAGCCACTAATGTAAGACAACGTGTGAATGATGTTCCAGTATCACACAGATACCTTGCTGTTTCTTGCACGAACAGAAACATGAGATAAGACATCCGGCATGTCAGGTGTCAATACAGCAACTGCGCCATCAGGAATTTCCTCTTCTCCACTAACAGTCTTTGCTACTAAGATAGTTGGTGCTTCATAGGATTCGTTTTGAACAGAAAGCAACTTATCAACCACCACAACATATCCAACAGCTTCGACTGGACTGATAACTTGCCAGCTGTCGAAAGAAAGTGATGTTGCATTAGGATGTGGTTTATTGATTCAGATACACACAGCATGAAGTCGAGTATTAAAAAAAAATGGGCGAATTTACATTATTTTTCCTGAATCTAGAAACAAACTTAATAGACTAAAATAAAAAACCAAGTTACATATCATTAATAGTAACCATTTGGCACAAAACGTATGACATGTATTATTTGAAGTTTTAAGAAAATTTTGTAATTACATCTTGTAGTTGTTTCTCATTTACAGAAAAATCATTAATTAATGTTTTTTTAAAAACACGGAAAACACACACAAACACCAAGAAAATACACCAACAAATGACAATGAGACCAACCTCCCCAAATTAGCGACACCACGGAGAATAGGGTCAAGTCGATTAACCAGTGATGATAAAGAAGCAGCTGATCCAGAACGAATCATTTCCTCAGTGAAAATGCTTACCTGCAAGAATTTAAAGGTTCAATGATATCATAAAAACTATATCAATATTCAAAAGAAAATTATAAATTATAATGTGATACTTAAGTTATACGGACAGAGTAGCATAATATCATACCGCCCATTGGTCCAATCCAAGAAGTGTTCCAAGGTACTCAGCAGAAGGTTGCAACAGTTGATGGTATGACTCTCCCTTGCTAGCAAGTGCAAGCCGAGTTCTATCAAGGACCGATTTTGCAAATAAAGCCCAATCATTGTCTCCATTCTTCGCCATGGTTAGTGCTCGATTCCATCCCTTTAATACAAATTAATAAAACAATTACTCATTCACTATATTTATGATGGAAAATTACCTCACCGACTCTTTTAGGTGGGACTATTACAGCATAAACCTTTACTAGGGAAAATTACCTCATTGACTATTTTGCGATTTCTGGGTCTAGATCCAGATATACGTGTGTATAAATTGTAATGGTCCCACACCGAAAAGAGTCAATGAGGTAAATAGTAGCAACGCTCATTAGAAGCAGTTAGCATCCTACTTTATCCAAAGAAGGAAATATGAGTATACAGGTTATTAAAATTACCTTCCAACAATAGATCATATCTTCGTTGTTGTCTGATGAAAGTATGAGGTTCTCGAGAAGAAGAGTGATGAAATACATAATTTTCTGTGGAGTAATGAAATTTGTCAAGCTTGATATATGTAAAGCAAACTTAACAAAAAGCAATAAGCAAACTTAACACGATAGTAATCATACCTCTGGCTTAGCATTCTTTAACTGCTCGTAACCCCTTTCAATGGCTGTCCTAACAGTAGAATCCAAAGCAATGTCCAAAAAGAGAAGATCCTTGAGGCGGTCATTTGAATTAGAAAGTGCTGGTTTAAGTTCCTCACGTGCCTCCAAAAGTCCCTGGATAAAAATATTTCTTGTTAAAGAGCGAGTTACAACTTACAGCGGACGATGAATATGCGGATATTATTATATACCTCAAGAAGGGGCTCAACGTTCTTATCTTCCACGTGCTCTAGAACAAATTGAAGCAATTCCTGTTTCGTCCATTGTGAGTTGACGAACATATCACCAGAATAGTTAACATAATCAAATACAAGAGACGATGATTCACAAGAAACTTACTGGAAAACCAGATGGCAAGCCAGAGATAGGATTTATATTCACCCCAACCATGAAACCTTTTCCCTAAAAATAACAAATAAAAGACTAAGTCTCTCATTGTGTTTAAGACAGGATAGGCAATAGCTAGCTGCTGACATTACCTCAGTTATATAGCCCATGCAGTTTGAAATTGCAGACTCAAGATCTGCACCTGAATGAACTGCCTGCACATAGTCGGACAGAGGTCTTTTAGAGTCAGCAAAAGATAGTACATAAGTAAAAATAGATCAAAAAATAGCTTTAACCTTTAAAGTTCTCATGTAGTGTCCAAGATCACGCAAAAGGCCCTCCTTTTGGTCTCTCGAGAAGTTTGGCTCATTGTGAATGGCACGATCATAACTTAGAAGCCGTTCTTTTGTTATTCCATTTGTAGTCAGTGTATTCCAGTATACACTGATGTCCAAGTCACTTTTGATATAATCCATTAGTGCCTAAAAGGAGTGCGAGGTTATCATTCCTGGTACATCATAAGTTCCAACAGAGAATAACAGCGTGACATGCTCTATACCTGACAGATGATTACGTCATCTGGGCTTGTGTTATTATGCAACTTTTGATGCCATTCCTCCATCATTCCTCCCTTACAATTATTTTTTCTCTGCAGCCAGTCAAAATAGTCTAATTTCAGAGTAGAACAAAATAAAGAAGAAAAACGATTAAAGTAGCGTTTGGGCATGCGGAAATCAGAGAATAAACGAAACGCGGTCAAGTCCTATTGAAATGAAATTTAGTTGTTAGGGTCTTGTCAAGTCCATTAGTTTGTCATTGCGTAACAACCAACCAAACAACCCCTAACAAGCTAATTATACCTGGATGACCAGGATTTCATCCCGGATACGCTGCCCGACATCCCCGTCACCTCCACGTCCAACACTCGACATGATCATGCGTAGAAGTTCACTATATTGTGGACGACTTTTATAAACATTCTGAAGCATGTTTATGAGCCGATCTTGTGCTTGGCTTATTTCACTGAACCAAACATAGTCACAACAATCATGCCAAATTTAGTAGAAGGATTATAAGTTAAGCAATTAGGGTGCTTGTGAATAAGGTGCATTTTGAAAGTTCACCATAATTGTATCCCGCAAGAGATGTGATGATAAGAAAAAATCAGAAAGCTTGTGTGCAAGGTTTACCGTGGCTTTACGCAGTAGTCTTTATTCCAAATTAGCTGTCTTGTGGCCATAAACCGCATCCACACAAGAATTCCTGCAAGACCTAACTCATCAGCATCCTTGGCTTCTTCCACCAAATCTGCTGCAATGTTAAATCTGAGAGCAACAAAATCGCAAATGATGATTGTTAACGACCGAGATCACAAATTGAGATAGAATGATGATTTCGATCAAATACAAACCTATGCATGAAAGATTTTTCTGCTTCACTTTCCAGTGATGCTATTTTGTCTAATAAGTCCCTTGCAGTACCCTTCCCGTCACCAGCATCCTTCATGATATAAAAGAATAACAAAAACAAGTTTAAAAAATACGTAACAATATTAAATGTAGTTATTCTTGTTTATAAGATAGCTAAAGAGGAACCTTAATTTCCTCCTTGGGTCCATTGAACTCAACATAAAAGTCTGAATCATTATTCTTGATCCAATTATCACCATGACGAAGAACGAATGGCATTCCCACAAAACTACCTTCCTCGAGTTCTAACTCCAATGTCTGTATCTGTTAAGATTCAAAATTGTAATTTAGATACAAATAGATAGTAATAACACCATTCCATTTTGGTTTATGGAAAATAATTTAACTAAAAAAAAAATCAGACCAATTTTTTTCTTGGCCAACCTTGTCACTAGAACCATCAACAGATGTCGTAGAGAACTGTGTTTCAGCAGCCTTATCTAAAGAAGTTGAACCTACGGGTAACAAATTTGCAGGTGGTGTCTGCAAAGTGTACGCAATATTTTCATTAATATATCACGAATAATCTGGCATTCGTCACAAAATAATAATAATATATATGTACTCGTAAAAAGTTAAGGACTTGCCAGCCACTCCCTAGTTTTCTCTGATATTGCCCAGTGAAGAGTGAATAGGCCCTCCATGTTTGTTGCCAAATGAACCCTGGTCTTATTTGAAGCATTTGTTACAAGGACCTTGAAGATGTAGCAATTTGTTAGAACATAAAATATCGAAATGCAATTGCCTTCCTGTATGTAACACCAACTAAAACTAAGTGTTCTTACCAAGAGCTCTTTATCACCGAGTCTGTAAATCTTTTTGTTTAGAACATCGGCATCACTTTGTTCTTCTATGGCTTTTGAGAAATTCTGTAATGCAGACAAAACTTTTGGTTTCATGGAGACTGTTCCCTTCGAAGCAACTGGAATAGGTTTCTTGAGAAGTTGCATTATATCTCTCTTTTTCCTGTTAATCCTTTCTGGAGTGGAGTAAACTTTTTTTGCAGGCTGTTTCTGACCCTTTTTTTGGGTGGCTCCGTCAGTCGTTTGTATCTCTCCTTTTGTCATTTTCTTCCGTAAGTCGTCAAGAGAACCACCCTTTTCTAGCTCCCTCTGCAACTCTTTTCGTGCTTCTTCAAATTCTTTCTGTTACAATGGTATCGAGTCGTTTAAATTATAGATATAATTAGATCCGTAAACTACTATGAATAACTAACCTTTTCCTGTTCAGGGCTATACGTTTGTTTCCCATTCCTCTCCCATCTTAAATATGATTGAATTTGTACAAGCTCTTCAGGTACTTCGACATTTGAAACTGATTTTGCGCCTAAAGGCACCTTAATGTAAAAGTTTTGACCGTTATCTTTGTACCTACACACGACAAGGGCATGTAAGAATGACGTAAAGTTAAATATGAACTCAAACACCAACAAACCTCACAAAGATATTGACTTACCATCTGTTCTGTCTTTCATCTACTATCAAGAATTCTATAGCTTCGATTGCAGGATCATCAATCTCTACTTTCAGGAAAGAATCAGCGCCAGACTATACAAAAAACGGCCAATTGATGTTATTTTCATATCAGAGGATCCAGCAATGGAATATATATTTTAATATATATTAGTAACTTACTTTCACAAAGGGGGTTCTAAGAGCCTGGTCGTTAAATATGTTAGTCCCTTCAGGACGACGGCTAGGAAGTATCCACTTCCTGATTTAAAAAAACACCAACATAAAAGAATACTTAGGGCAAGGCATAGATGATTCATTAATAGAATAATATCGAGAACAACATTCACGCATAATAACCTACTCTTTCTTATTGCGCGTACCACCCCAATGTAGATATAGATGGTCGGGACTGTTAGTAATCTTAATTTCTACTAATGTGACAGAAGAAACTTTAGCATTGACCTGTAAAAGTAAGAAGTATATAATGCTTGTTTCACAGTATACGGAATAACAAGAAAGCAGCCACGTGTAACAGTCATAACTGTTGATACCTGCATCTCAATATTCCCATCCAGTCTGAACTTTCCTACCAACTGTCACAAGAAAATAAGAAATGTCATCCTGAATATGTAAAACGGGGTGTTTGGGTTAGCTTGTTTTTCAGCTTATAGGCTTATTTGAATTTATAAACACTTATAGGCTCAATTTTTTCGGCTTGTAAGCTTATCAAATTGAGCTAATGGCTAATATAAATCCATATCCTGATCAACTAGATAAGCTCATAAGCAAATTAAATAAGCCAAAAACAAGATAAATAAGCTAATCCAAACACCCTCTAAGACTCTTCAGTTGTAATAAGGCTAGCAGCTAGCTAAAAGCAATGCATTTATCTCTCTGCATACACATACACATCGTTAAGAAAACTCAAAATACTTAATTATTTTTACGTTTTCAGTTAAATTAATAGAACAGATAACATTGCACTATAAACTAATACATGAATTTACAAAATCTGAGCTACAATCCATTTTTTTAACCTGTAACATGTCAACGTGTCACAAGTACTAAAAGTACTTAAACTATCTAATATGATGATCGGAAATTCTTACACAAAAGAACAAACAATGTAACCATGAAAGAGTACCTCAGAGGCTGTCTCGGTCGCTAAAACAGCTTGTGGAACACCAGAAACCGCACGATTTCTTGGCAACTTCGATTTCCGCAGTGTCAGTCTCTGACCACGAAAATCGCTAGATAATAATGAGGCGGAAGATGATGAAGAAAATGTCCGTATCTGAGAATTCGTTTGAACTTGAAAGGGAGTGTTTCCACCAATTCCATTAGAGTTTGTTTTGGTTTGATGCTCCAAAACCGTGGGCCGAAACAAACTGTGCCCTATTGANAACTACTATGAATTATAAGTAACCTTTTCCTGTTCAGGGGTATAAGTTTGTTTCCCATTCCTCTCCCATCTTAAATATGATTGAATTTGTACAAGCTCTTCAGGTACTTCAACATTTGAAACTTGTTTTTCGCCTAAAGGCACTTTAACATAAAAGTTTTGGCCGTTATCTTTGTACCTACACACAACAAGAATATAAAGTTAAATATGAACTCAAACCTCAACAAACATCACAAAGACAGTGACTTACCATCTATTCTGTCTTTCATCTACTATAAGGAACTCTATAGCTTTGATTGCAGGATCATCAATCTCTACTTTCAGGAAAGAATCAGCGCCGGACTATATGATAAATGGCCAAATGATGTTATTTTCATATCAGAGGATCCAGCACTGGAATAAATATATTTTAACATATTAAGAGTAACTTACTTTCACAAAGGGGGTTCTAAGAGCCTGGTCGTTAAATACGTTAGTCCCTTCAGGACGACGGCTAGGAAGTATCCACTTCCTGATAAAAAAAGGACCAAAACAAAAGAATGCTTAGAAGAAGGCATAAATGATTCATTAATAGAATCATGTCGAGAACAAAGTAGCATTCACCCATAATAACCTACTCTTGCTTATTGCGTGTACCACCCCAATGTAGATATAGATGATCGGGACTATTAGTGATCTGAAGTTCTACTAATGTGACAGAAGAAACTTTAACATTGACCTGAAAAATTAAGAATTATAGCTTGTTTCAGTATATGGAATAACAAGAAAGCAGCCATGTGTAACAATGATAACTGTCGATACCTGCATCTCAATATTCCCATCCAGTTTGAACTTTCCTACCAACTGTCACAAGAAAATAAGAAATGTCATCCTGAATATGTAAAACGGGGTGTTTGGGTTAGCTTGTTTTTTCAGCTTATGGCTTCTATAAATTCATAACCTTAACTTAATCAGCTCAAAAGCCTAAATTTTTTCAGCTTATGAGCTTTCCAAATTTGAATAAGCCCATAAACAAGCAAAATAAGCTAAGCCAAACACCCCCTAAGACTCTTCTATTATAATAAGGCTAGCAGCTAGCTTAAAGCAATGCATTTATCTCTCTGCATACACATACACATCGTTAAAAAGCTCAAAATACTTCAATTAACGGATAACATTGCACTATAAATACTACATGAATTTACAAAAGTTGCGCTATAAATCCACTTCAATGTGTCACATGACTCACATGTATTGCAATTACTTAAATTATCCAATATGATGATCGTAAATTTTTACACAAAAGACCAAACAATGTAGTCATGAAAGAGTACCTCAGAAACTGTATCAGTTTCGGCTAAAACAGCTTGTGGAACACCAGAAACCACACGATTTCTTGGCAACTTTGATTTTCGCGCAGTGAGTCTCTGACCACGAAAATCACTAGATAATAATGAGGCGGAAGATGATGAAGAAAAAGATCGTATCTGAGAATTCGTTTGAACTTGAAAGGAAGTGTTTCCACCAATTCCATTAGAATTTGTTTTGGTTTGATGCTCCAAAACCGTGGGCCGAAGCAAGCCGTGGCCTATCGAATTGCTCATATCCACTTTCCTTTTATCAATTCAACGTTGCTTATCTAACAAATCATCGTCACAAAATAAAATCAGTACTAATACACACAGGGCCTCCACTTAAAAGGGGTCACTTTTTATTAGTTTTGCATATAAATATGTATAATATTAAACATATATGAGTCATATAATTCAAGTTTATATTCAATTTCTCTTTAGTTTACAAGTGTAATAGGGCCACCGAAAACCACGAGACGGCCCTGAATACACACATATGCAAATTTATACATATGAATCATTGCGAACTCAAGAAATTGTATTTGAACTTATTGTGAACTACTTGGATCATTCTATATATAATCCATGCCAATAATTATACATTTGACACAGTAAACCACACATATATGATATCGTGCTATGAGATCTTGCCGTTAATCAGAAAGATAACGATTATCTGTCTATACATAAACTACACTAATAAACACACATTTCACTCGGACAATACACACATTTGCACAACTATACATTAATGAAAATTATAAAGTTACACTACTTAGGTCACTTGTTTTATCAACAACCACAACATCAGTATCCAATCCCGTCAGAACGGAGTAGGGGAGGTAGAATGTAGACAGGTCATATATACCCTATCAACGAAAACCCAAAAGTATGGAGACTGCTTCCACGAAGACCCCGGACAAGTGTACCTGAGGGTAAATGTGCTCAAATATATATTTCACATAGCAAACACTAAACACACACACACGCGCATGCACAATAACACATTAACGAGATTATCATGCTCATGCATGTGAAATATGAATAAATAAATACAATGAGATAAACAAACTAAACAATAAATCATGTTCAAAATTAAAGAAAATGATACCGTTAATCAGAATTGTGAACACTGGAGTGTGTGATAGAATGAATGTGGATGTAATAATAATAAGAAGAACTTCGGGATTTGAAAAAGTTGTTAACGAAACGGGAAGTACGTGTAAATTGATTATATTTAATACTTTACGTTAGTACTACTCATGGTTATGAAATTGGCAACTAAAGCCCTTTTGTTTTGATAAACAACAAAATGGTACCTAGAGTCTTTTGATGAAATATATTGACATTCTTTTTACGTAAAATTGTAAACTCTTGTTAAATTTCTAATTGAGCTTCAACTAAAATATTTACATCAAAACAATTGTCACAAAATGTGTTTTTCTAACTGTATGCTATTATTATGAATGTATGTACACATATAGTGGCAGAACCAGAACTATAAAGTGTCGGGTGCATAATAGTTTTCAAACAGTAATATTAGAGCTTTGATTAAAACTTAAGTTTACTTTTCATATATTTGTGTAGCACATATTTTTAATCAGGTGCATTTAAAAAGTATCTAAGTTTTATACAATAGTTAACGTTACAAAACATATTCCTTCGAGGTCCTGTGACATGACGGGACCCCTAGTCTGTCATTGTATACATTTTGTTCATATCTAAGATCGGTGTTTCACTATTGCTATAAGACATGTCGGTGCCTGTCTTTTTTTTAGAATCTCAAATCTCAATAAGGATAAAGTTTTACAAATGTTTACACTTTACACTCAGTTAAGCTCGAGTAGCATGTGTCAACTACTGCCAACATTTTGATAGGAATGTCACTGAAATTAAAACATACTCTTTCTAGTCTGTCTCTGACTCTCTTAGTAAAAATACGACCCTATTAGTAAATATGATGGTTAACATAAATCACCAAAAATAGTTTAACCAACTCTAAAGGTGATAAATTAAATTTAGTGAAAGTAACTAGCTCATTATGCGATTGTACCAAATCTGAAAGGGGATATGGAATAATATCACTAAACTAAAGGGCAAGATACGTGTTGATTACGATGTGATAGGTAACTGAGCTTTTTCACGTGCAAATTGCACAAAAATTACGAAACAATGTGGGCCGGCCCAAATATGTGGGGCCCATTGTCGACATTCAAATAGAGATATTTTGGACCCAAATTAGTGGTAAAGAAATAATCTTCTATTTTGGACAACGTCAATAGCCTCAAATAATATAACTTCTTAGTCCAAAACAAAACCATCATTTTCCATTTCGAATTAGCTAAAACTATAGTTGAAATAGTATATTCAGTTCTGATTTTTTGTATAGTCGTGTTGTTGGATATTTTGGCGTCAACAATGTGTTATATGTGGTGTATACGAGCCGAGACAAGCTTAAGGTCTAGGCTTGACGATTAGACGGTCTTATCCTAAGTTAGAGCTACATTTTATGGCTCATATAGTGTTCTTACTCTAATAGGTTTAATTAGTTGAACAAATCAACAATATTATTGATCAGGCCAGTTTCCGTTCAACGAACGTTAGTTTAGAGTTTGAAAACATTAATCCCCTAATTATCGGTATGATGTTTATACATGTAGCACCCTGAAAAAAGTTTGATAACAACTTGAGTTGAGCATTTTGAAAACAGAAGAGAAATTGTTTTCTATAGAGTTAAGTGCCATATTTTCAAATCACCTTTTGATTTTTTTTCTCGTTCAAATAAAGCGACTTTACAAAATTCATTGAATTTATGTAATTCTATCAATCCTCATGCCTCAATTAAAACATGAAGTTTTACTATAATATCATCTTGTATTTTCAATACAATTTAGCGTATTTGAACTTAAAATTTCTTAAATAAATAAACTCGTAATAAATAAAGTACATGTGAAATGAAATTGACTTGTTCATTTCATTGCTTATTTTTTTTCACTCAAATCCAATGAAATTAAAGTCTTCCAATCGATCAAAATCACACGCACGACGTTGGCTTAAATATCGATAAGTTCCAGCTTACACGAAACTTTTAAAGTATCTTATATGTAGTTGGAATATTCATTTCAAGTATCCATGTTACACAAAGAATCTTCAATGGATTAGCAATTAAATGACCAAACTAACCCTCATTTAGTCAACTTAACTTTTTAACCCTTCATGCGTGAACTAGCAACTCGTTTGTGTACTTATCAAATAAACTTTTACATTTGTATTCTTTTAAACATTTGTATGTTGGAGTCGAATGTTATAAATAGCGTGACTCGTGTTGCGGCAGCGTTGTCAGGCCTCACGTTTTAAGTTATAAAAAAGCCACAGTGAACTTTAAGTCGACTTAAAGCGACACAAAATATGAAAATATATATTTCATATATATCGAATTTACAAAAAGAGTTATACATACAGAATGAAGTCAAGAAACTATCTTTGCATTTAATTTTCTTCATTTTTTTCGAAAAAACTTTCTTCATAGGAGTTGAATTCAAAAAGGGCGGCAGGCCAAATGAAGGCTACTTAGAAGATTGCATAAGTTGTGCATGGTTTTATGTTCTTTATGATAGCATAGTCTTCCTGTTAGTATTTTGTTGCTTGGTGGTTGTTCGTATTTGAGGGTGCTCAAATACGAGTGTGTTCGTTTTTTCTTTCTTTATAAGAGTGGCTCATCACCGCTCCTGCTTATACGCAACTCATATTATTCTTTAATATATTTCACCGGGTATAATCCTTTTACCAAAAAAAAAATAAAAAAAAAAAAAAAAAAAAAAAAAAAAAAAAAAAAAAAAAAAAAAAAAAGACCGGCACGCCTCGTGCCTTAGCACACTTTATCATGTCTTTCCACGCCTCATCTCACATCACGCTTAGAGCCGACGTCTTGGTCTATTTCGCAACGTGAAGGTCACACATCGCACTTTAGCGGCGTCATGACGGGCCTTTTAGAACCCCTAGTTGTAGCACACCAATAAATATTGTTACCAAAAGACGAAACTAGCCCTCACCAATTAGTCAACTTTGTTAGCTTTTAACCCTTCAATTGTGAATTAGCAACTCGTAGGTTTACTTTCATTAACAACCCAATACAAAATTTCCCTTTTTTCAAAAAACGAACAACTTTCATTAACAACCCAATACAACGAACGTAGGGAAACAAATTACAAGCAACGAAATATATTATGACATTGTCTGACAAGTGCATAACTTAAAATGCATTAATTTATCTCAAACATTATTATTTTTTTTTTTTTAATTGAAATGATGCATTTGATACACATTAATGGATCTTATAATTTATCTTAGTTAGTTTTGATTTTGTATCTTATGATTAGCCCGCATCAAGTCAAATTTGGATATGTGTTTTGGAGCTTTGTATCTCATTATCGTAGTTATAAATAAGTGGCGGACATAGAACAAAAACTTAGAAGACTTGTAGCACATAATATTTTGATATTGTGAATTTTACAAAATTCGGGCTTTTGACACAATTTTAAACTAAAATCAATTTAGTTGGCGACTCTTAAAAAATTTGGTCTCACAATAATTTAGTCCAACCTAAAACAGTATATTGTTATTTATATAGGAGAAGTGTTAGTAACACCAATCATCGTTGATTTTTATTAAATTAACTGACTTTTATAACTAGTACTAGTATTAAATATCACACTCAAATGCAAAGCAAACCCGAGCTTGGTATTGGTTCAAATACTATTTGTCAACGAGCAATCTTATAAGAGATTCTTTTAAGGTTCAATTCGTTGGCATATGATTACAATAAAAAATAATAATAAGTACAATTTTTTTAAATCCTTTTTTTTTCTTTTCTTTTTCTTTTTTTTTTTTTTTTTGAAAAAGGTGAATAGATATTAAACACAACAACATTTACAATAATAAAGAGAAGGGGTATGTTTGGCAAAACTAGCTGTATGCTGTAAGCTGTTAACCGTAAGGTGTAAGCTGTAAACTGTAAAACTGTTAACATGAGCTACAAGCTGTATCTTTTTTTCAATAAAAGTGTTTGGTAAGTTAACTGTTAAATATAATTATAAGATGTAAAATTACATAAAAGGACATATTTATAATTGTAAACAAATGTTTGGAGGGTATATCAGTAATTTAAAGTTTTAACAGCTCCAAGATGTTTAAAAAGCTTCATGAATCAGCTTTTCATTTAGGAGCTATTTGTTTGAAATAAAAGCTTGAAGCTAATGTATCCAAACGAAGCTACTTATTTTAGAGGAGATTATTTTTATAACAAAAAGCTAACAGCTCCCTAAAAAACTCCTGCCAAACAGGCCCAAGATGGTTGGACACTTGGACATGCCCAAACCATTGATACAACTGCAAATACAAGTATACCTATCACATATTAGATACATCATACTAAAACTCGGATAAAACAGAATCCATGCATATGATGAAACATACTTCTCCACTCCAGTCATACTTCCAATCGTACCGCTCAAAACCAAAGAATTGACTCTGGGTCACAAGATTCAGTAACCCGGTCTTGAGCTCAAAATTATCAGCCACGATGGCTGGAACAACAATGGCATCTCCGTACCCATCGATGGGTGCCTGGAGAAGCTCACTCATAGGAAGATCTGCCATGACGACAGAACGA
The DNA here is from genome assembly GCA_014162995.1 of Artemisia annua. Classification (NCBI taxonomy): domain Eukaryota; kingdom Viridiplantae; phylum Streptophyta; class Magnoliopsida; order Asterales; family Asteraceae; genus Artemisia; species Artemisia annua. The sequence goes on from LBNU01017897.1 coordinate 271,788, forward strand.
GAAGAAACAGTACGAATCTCGGATTCGACTGCGGGTGCAGAACNAGATTTTATAAACATAAGATTTGTACTAGCCAAATGTGTTAATGACTATTGTCAAAAGTAACATGTATAATTGAACGGACCATGTATATGTTGAACAGTAAACAAGTAAGTATTGTCACGTCGTATTTCACTGTAATAATTCACACAATAAAAGTTATTAAAAGTTTACGACATTTTTTTTCAGAGCTAAAAGTTTGTAAGATATACCTAATAAAATTTATTAAAAGTTTATACGTATAATAAGAAAAGAAAACTTTAATACATACAAAAAAAGCTATAATATTTTATGTTTTTTTGAAATCTTGAAACTTAAAATTAACGTAATTTGCCTTAAATACCCACTAATATACCTTAAACTTAATCAATTACAAACTTGGCAAATTTTCAAAAACACACATTATATTAATTTTTAAAAAACACACGCTTTGTATCTAAAAAAACTTACAATTTGGCTCAAAAGTCCAACCAGATCACAATTTTTAAATATAAATTTTTTCCGCTCTAAACCACCGTTTTACATGAAATTTGTCTATATTTATAAATGATTATCTCTTAAAAGTGTCTACTTATGTTGACTTTAAAGTAATTTAAAAAAAGGTTATAATAGTTGTGAAAAAAAAATCAAAAATAGCATTTAGTAAGCTAATTATTTTTATATTTATACATAATGTAATGATTATGATTATAAACCATGTTGTTAAACATGAAATGTTTCATGTTAATTAATAGTTTAATTTTTAATTATAGTAACCTTAATCACAATCCATAAAGTCATCCATTATGGTGGGTTTTTGGAAAGGTCTAAGAAACATGCAATTACGCAAAAGGTTTATGTTTATTTCAACTATAGTAGACACTCATTTCATGTCTATGTAGAATGAAGATGTCCTAATTCTTGAACCTCTTTATAAATTTAATACATTTAATGATTTGTTTAAAAAAAAAATTATGAACTTGCACAGGTTTATATAATAGTGAATGTTGGCTTATAAAATCAAAAGGTCTAAAATTTATTAATGTATTAATGTATAAACCTTAATTTATAAATAGTTTATCATAGTGGATGCTCTAAGGTTATTGTTAACAAAACTCATAATTTAAATACTAGATAATTGATTAGTTTATAGTTTTAGTATCTTTTGTAGTTGGAAACTTGGAATATTCATATCAAGTCTCCAATGTGGTACACCGTACACAAAGAATCTTCTCTAATTTATTAACCAAATGACCAAATTAACCCTCAATTAGTCAACTAATTGTGTTACTCCAACTTTTTAACCCTTCAAGCGTAAACTAGCAACTCGTTTGTTGTGTACTTGTGTATTTAACAAATAAACTCACGTATTAATATATCCTGAATTATTAATTTACAACATGAAGAGTATATAATTTATTTAGTGCCCTTGTTGATTCACAAAGTCTCGATGAAGTTCTTATGCATTAATTTATTTAGTGCCCTTATTAATAATTTCTTGCGCGATTACTATTATATTATAGCTGTCATATTCGTTTTTTCCTTTTAAATACTTTGTACATCTCGTAAACGGTAAAGCCATGTTGGCGGGTTACTCGTTCAAAAAAACATGAATTCAAAAACGTACTTGCATATCATTCGCACTTCGAATCTTGGATGATGATACTTAATATAGAATCCGAGTTCAAAATATGCTATGGGAAATATGATCAAGTTATAACGTTGGCTAATCGATTAATTGCACTTATAGTTAGTGGTGTTTGAGTTTGGTTAACTTTTAGTAACTCTTTTATTAAGTATCAACTCACATAACGCGGGTCGTTACTCGTCACAATTTTTA
>LBNU01017897.1:274127-306656 GCA_014162995.1 Artemisia annua
AAAAAAAAAAAAAAAAAAAAAAAAAAAATCTTCAATTTTTATGAAAGTGTGACAAGCACATGATGCAATCAATTTATACCAACAATTTTTATTAAGTCTTGACAAATTTTCGATATTGAAAACACGGAGAATTCCCAATCCCACTCCAAAGTGGATGGAAATCAAATTGCAAAGGGACTAATTCTCGAGAAAAACATTTTCTTCGTGTCTTGAATTTCTTAGGCTACCAAACAAGGGAAATAGAGTTTATTTCTTTTCTTTGCCTCCAATTCCCCTAACTAGTGTTTTGCTAACAAGTAGTTAAGCAAATTATTCTTATTACATTACCACCCGAAAAAAAATAACACGCATAAACAATAAGAAATTGCATATTTTCTTCAAAAATTAATAATTGCATATATAGCGTTTGTGCTATTACAGCCAGTTGTAAAACAACTTTTTGAGCCACATTTTTTACTTAGCAAAACAAATTTAATAATACAAAACGACTAGTTTGTCTATTTATCAATTTGATTCCACTTGAATAGTTTAATATAGTTGGAATATGCGTTTCAAAAGTACATGTAGTGCACAATTGAATCTTGTAACCAAATGACCAAACTAACCCTCGGTTAGTCCACTTTGTTAGCCTTTAACCCTTCAATTGTGAATTAGCGACTCGTGTGTTTACTTTGAATTCACAAAAGTCTAATCTGAAACCTCAAACATTGATTTTCGATTAGAGAAGTGATTGACAAAATTTAGAAGTATCACTGATTTTTATTTCATGCCTAAACTCACGATTAAATTTATTACATAGTATTGTTAGTGAAGAAGTGAGTCAATCAACATGATGCTAGCATGTACTATACGTTTAGACGTAAATCTCCGTGTTTTGAAAAGCAGACCGAACCGGCCGTTTCAACCGGAAGAAAAACCGGAACTGGTTCGGCCGGTTCACTGATTCAATTGAAAAAAACGGAGAACCGAATGAAAAATGGTTGATATCTGGTTCATGTAAATTTAGGCTTTGTATTGGAGCTTAGTGTCTCATAATTATCATAGTCGATATCCCATTCTTAAAAACAAACAAAAAATCATATTTGGTCAAATGTCTAACCTAGAAGTATAAAACACAATTTTATTTTTTAAGTATCACAGGAGAAGTGTTAGGTACAGCAATTACGATTATTTAGAGTTTTAGACTATTGAATTAGTTGACTTTTTATGTATGCTGTCACTCTCACTCTACGAAGCAAACCCATTGGTTCATAACTTCATATACTATTTTCCAACGAGCTACAATCTTATACATTTATTTTAAGGTTCAACGAGTAAAAAAAACCCCAGGCGCATTCCGGTGGGTTTTTACTTTAGACAATCTTAACAGATAATGCAAACTTGGAATTTAGCCACACAATTTTGCAAAGATATACAATGGCTAAATTCCGTAGTTGGTAAAACGAAGCGTAATGTTCATCTTTCAACTTAAAAAAAATAAATAAAAAAAAATAATAAAAAATGTATAGTTATCCTATTTAGCGTTCAATAATAGCCAATTTGGTATCTATATAAGAATATACGTTCTGGGGTTTACATATACTTATAATTTTTGTTATAATGAAAATTGAGAAGGATTTTTGATTAAAAATTATATATTAAAATCATCATGTCTCACTCCCTTGTAGGCTTGTATACTCATGCATACCCTTTATTGTCTATTTTCTTTTCATCAAACAAAAATACGTTATATGAAAAAACAAAAAGTTTACACATGGTTGTCCCATTGATTTGGGTGGCGTGGTGTAAAATCACGAATGAGACCCTATAAATTACAAAAAGTTTAACTATTATGGAAAATAAAAAGTTCTTTGATATTACCCAAAGTTTGTCTTCTATTTGTTGTATGTCGCATTGATCAACTTTGATAATATTTAACAAAAATAGTAAAAATTCAAAACATTACATAAATATTTATTAGTGTATACTAAATTGGAGGCCCCTCACAAATGAGGGCCCTGTGCGGTTGCATCACTTGCACATGCTAATCGCCGCCACTGGGTTTACACTTTACATCATGAGTGTGATGTTAATCTCGAGGAGTGTACACCCGTATTATGACGTATTTTAAAACATATTAACTAATTTGATGAAAAAATTCTTTTAAACTTTGAAATATTTGATAACATTAATAAGTGTGAAGACTTATGAAAATAACATTTACATAAAGTGTAAGGTTATAATATTGCTTCTATAAATTTAGGGTTTGTTTGATGAAATATTTAGAACTTTACGAGGGTGGTTTGTAATTTTTTTTTTTTTTTTAAAGTATATTTCTATAATATTTATTTAATTATAAAATGTTTTTAAATTATTAATTTATATAAAAAAAATTATACAAAATCTTATAGTAAAATTTATTTTATAAAAACAATCTTTAATTTATTATATTTAAAACATTGTTCAGTATGGTTCTAAAATGTTTTATATAACAAGTGAGATTTACTCGCCCATCGTGGCAGGATAAAAATTAGCGAACAATAAGTTTGGTTTCTTTAGTTCATTTAATCTATAAATAATTACTTGTTAACATCTTTATTCGACAGAGTAAATCTAACTTTGGTTATGTTTTTGAAATTGGTAGGTAACTAAAACGTCTATATTTGTAATTTATTGTTACACAAACAATTGATAATTTAACATGGGGACTGTTTACGCAAACACATTTAACAGCAAAGCCAAAATTTGCAATTTTTAGGGTTTGTATCTGGAACGCAACCAAACCAGATGTACTATTCTTTTTCATAAGTGTGGTTATCGTGGATGAACAGTAACCCACTTTGACAAATGTTATTTTTGTATAATTTGTTGTATTACAGTTATTATTATTTGTAAAAATTTATTATTATTATTATTATTATTATTATTATTATTATTATTATTATTATTATTATTATTATTATTATTATTATTATTATTATTTAAGATAAAATTAAAGTAAGTACGATCCTTTTAAATTTATAATTTATTGGTTGGTAGAATCGGTGTATCGTCTTTGATAACTGATACCCATGTTAGACTAAAGATAAGGGGTTCATTTGGTTCTAAAACATTTATAAGTCATAAACATATAATGAATTCTCTTTGTCAAATATCTAGATCATTAAAACAAACGATTTTACCATCATTTGAAAATCGTGATATTTGTTGGGTCGAATTCATTCTCATATCAAAAAGAGAAATAAATACTCGTAAATTTCTAAAGAGTTACAATATTTATTGTCATCTAGTTCAGATTGGCACTTCCATATGTGTTTATATATTGTCCTTGTTGGGCTAAATAGCGATTCGTGACAACTGATAATAGAGCTATGATATGCTTGTATGCGTATGACACAGATGGTGCGGCTTCAAGTTGATCTCAATCCAATGATAGCTCAATTAGAGCAGATCATGTCGTTCAGATAAAGCAGGACAGGTGACCTACCGACTCTAAAACATACATATAGTGCGTGGACATATGATAGAATGAATGTGGATGTAATAATAATAAGAAGAACTTCGGGATTTGAAAAAGTTGTTAACGAAACGGGAAGTACGTGTAAATTGATTATATTTAATACTTTACGTTAGTACTACTCATGGTTATGAAATTGGCAACTAAAGCCCTTTTGTTTTGATAAACAACAAAATGGTACCTAGAGTCTTTTGATGAAATATATTGACATTCTTTTTACGTAAAATTGTAAACTCTTGTTAAATTTCTAATTGAGCTTCAACTAAAATATTTACATCAAAACAATTGTCACAAAATGTGTTTTTCTAACTGTATGCTATTATTATGAATGTATGTACACATATAGTGGCAGAACCAGAACTATAAAGTGTCGGGTGCATAATAGTTTTCAAACAGTAATATTAGAGCTTTGATTAAAACTTAAGTTTACTTTTCATATATTTGTGTAGCACATATTTTTAATCAGGTGCATTTAAAAAGTATCTAAGTTTTATACAATAGTTAACGTTACAAAACATATTCCTTCGAGGTCCTGTGACATGACGGGACCCCTAGTCTGTCATTGTATACATTTTGTTCATATCTAAGATCGGTGTTTCACTATTGCTATAAGACATGTCGGTGCCTGTCTTTTTTTTAGAATCTCAAATCTCAATAAGGATAAAGTTTTACAAATGTTTACACTTTACACTCAGTTAAGCTCGAGTAGCATGTGTCAACTACTGCCAACATTTTGATAGGAATGTCACTGAAATTAAAACATACTCTTTCTAGTCTGTCTCTGACTCTCTTAGTAAAAATACGACCCTATTAGTAAATATGATGGTTAACATAAATCACCAAAAATAGTTTAACCAACTCTAAAGGTGATAAATTAAATTTAGTGAAAGTAACTAACTCATTATGCGATTGTACCAAATCTAAAAGGGGATTTGGGATAATGTCACTAAACTAAAGGGCAAGATACGTGTTGATTACGATGTGATAGGTAACTGAGCTTTTTCACGTGCAAATTGCACAAAAATTGCGAAACAATGTGGGCCGGCCCAAATATGTGGGGCCCGTTGTCGACATTCAAATAGATATTTTGGACCCAAATTAGTGGTAAGGAATAATCTTCTATTTTGGACAACGTCAATAGCCTCAAATAATATAACTTCTTAGTCCAAAACAAAACCATCATTTTCCATTTTGAATTAGCTAAAAGCCTAAAACTATAGTTGAAATAGTATATTCAGTTCTGATTTTTTGTATAGTCGTGTTGTTGGATATTTTGGCGTCAACAAGGTGTTATATGTGGTGTATACGAGCCGAGACAAGCTTAAGGTCTAGGCTTGACGATTAGACGGTCTTATCCTAAGTTAGAGCTACATTTTATGGCTAATATAGTGTTCTTACTCTAATAGCTTTAATTAGTTGAACAAATCAACAATATTATTGATCAGGCCAGTTTCCGTTCAATGAACGTTAGTTTAGAGTTTGAAAACATTAATCCCCTAATCGGTATGATGTTTATACATGTAGCACCCTGAAAAAAGTTTGATAACAACTTGAGTTGAGCATTTTGAAAACAGAAGAGAAATTGTTTTCTATAGAGTTAAGTGCCATATTTTCAAATCACCTTTTGATTTTTTTTCTCGTTCAAATAAAGCGACTTTACAAAATTCATTGAATTTATGTAATTCTATCAATCCTCATGCCTCAATTAAAACATGAAGTTTTACTATAATATCATCTTGTATTTTCAATACAATTTAGCGTATTTGAACTTAAAATTTCTTAAATAAATAAACTCGTAATAAATAAAGTACATGTCAAATGAAATTGACTTGTTCATTTCATTGCTTATTTTTTTCACTCAAATCCAATGAAATTAAAGTCTTCCAATCGATCAAAATCACACGCACGACGTTAGCTTAAATATCAAAAAATTCCAGCTTACGTTACACTTTTTTTGTAGTATCTTTTATGTAGTTGGAATATTCATTTCAAGTATCCATGTAGTACAAAAAGAATCTTCAATGGTTTAGTAACCAAATGACCAAATTAACCCTCAATTAGTCAACTAATTGTGTTAACTTTTTAACCTTTCAAGCGTGAACTAGCAACTCGTTTATGTACTTATCAAATAAACTCGTACATTTGTATTCTTTTAAACATTTGTATGTTGTAGCGAAAGGTTATAAATAGTATTAGACTATTAGTCGTGGCGTGACGGCATAACCAGGCTTCACACTTTAAAAGTTGTAGCGAAGCCATAGTGAACTTTAAGTTGTAACTTAAAGTGGCGTAAAATATGAAAAATTGTATATATTTATATATTTATATCATACTTCATATATATTAAATTTACAAAAAGGGTTATACATAAGAAATAAAGTCAAGAAACTATCTTTGCATTTAATTTTCTTCATTCCTTTTTGAAAAAACTTTATTCACGGGAGTTGAATTCAAAAAAGGCGGCACGCGCGCCTCGTGCTTTAGCGCTTAGTCATGCCTTAGCGCGCTTTATCACGTTTTTCCGCGCCTCATCTCACGTCACACTTAGAGCCGACGTCTTGGTCTATTTCGTAACGCGGAAGTCATGCCTCGCGCCTTAGCGGCGCCATAACGCACCTTTTAGAACCTTAATTGTAGCACGCCAATGAATATTGTTACCAAAAGACAAAACTAGCCCTCACGAGTTAGTCAACTTTGTTAGCTTTTAACCCTTCAATTGTGAATTAGCAACTCGTGGGTTTACTTTCATTAACAACCCAATACAATGAATGTAGGGAAACATTTACAAGTAACCAAATATATTATCAGATTGTTCAACAAGTGCCTTTAGACATCGTTTAAAATGCATTAATTCATTCCAAACTTTCTTTTAAAATTAAAAAATACATTTAATACACATTAATTGATCTTATAATTTAATTTAATTAGTTCTGATTTTGTATCTTATAATTAGTGCACCTCAACTCAAATTTGGATATGTGTTTTGGAGCTTTGTATCTCGTTATCGTAGTTCTGATGAATTGAGTGGCGGACTTAGAATAAATACTTAGAAGACTTGTAGCACAGAATATTTGTGAATTTTACGAAATTCGGGCTTTTGACATAATTTTAAACTAAAATCAATTTAGTTGGCGACTCTTAAAAAATTTTGTCTCACAATAATTAAGTCCAACCTAAAACATATATTGTTATTTATATAGGAGAAGTGTTAGTAACACCAATCATCGTTGATTTTTATTAAATTAACTGACTTTTATAATTAGTACTAGTACGGAGTATTATATATCACACTCAAATGCAAAGCAAACCCGAGCTTGGTATTGGTTCAAATACTATTTGTCAACGAGCAATCTTGTAAGAGATTGTTTTAAGGTTCAATTCGTTGGCATATGATTACAACTTAGGCTGCCCAGTAAGGAGGGTCAATCTCTCTCATTTTCTCTGTCACGTCAGCTTTCTCTCTCCAACGACTTTCAGGCGATTGAATGCCCTAGTAAGAGCGACCATGAAATAGAGTTGGAACGTTTAAATATTAAATGCACAATGGAACAAAAACTCGATCGTAGAAGCGACCAAGATTTAAATAAATAAATAAATAAATAAGGGTGGGAGGCTATAATATTTTATGTTTTTTTGAAATCTTGAAACTTAAAATTAACGTAATTTGCCTTAAATACCCATTAATATACCTTAAACTTAATCAATTCTAAACTTAGCAAATTTTCAAAAACGCACATTATATTAATTTTAAAAAATACCCGTTTTGTATTTTAAAAAACACACAATTTGCATCAAAAGTCGAACCATATCACAATTTTTAAATATAAATTTTTGCTGCTCTAAACCGTCGTTTTACATGATATTTGTCTATATTTATAAATGATTATCTCTTAAAAGTATCAACTTATGTTGACTTTAAAGTAATTTTAAAAAAGGTTATAATAGTTGTGCAAAAATAGCATTTAATAAACTAATTTATATTTATAATATGTAATGATTATAATTATAAAACATGTTGTTAAACATGAAATGTTTCATGTTAATTATAGTAACCTTAATCACAATCCATAAGATTATTGTTAACAAAACTCATAATTTAAATACTAATTGATTACTTTATATTAGTATCTTTTGTAGTTGGAAACTTGGAATATTCATATGAAGTCTCCATGTGGTACACCGTACACAAAGAATCTTCTATAATTTATTAACCAAATGACCAAATTAACCCTCAATTAGTCAACTAATTGTGTTACTCCAACTTTTTAACCCTTCAAGCGTAAACTAGCAACTCGTTTGTTGTGTACTTAGCAAATAAACTCACGTATTAATATATTCTGAATTATTAATTTACAACATGAAGAGTATATAATTTATTTAGTGCCCTTGTTGATTCACAAAGTCTCGATGAAGTTCTTATGCATTAATTTATTTAGTGCCCTTATTAATAATTTCTTGCGCGATTACTATTATATTATAGCTGTCATATTCGTTTTTTCCTTTTAAATACTTTGTACATCTCGTAAACGGTAAAGCCATGTTGGCGGGTTACTTGTTCAAAAAAACGTGAATTCAAAAACGTACTTGCATATCATTCGCACTTCGAATCTTGGATGATGATACTTAATATAGAATCCGAGTTCAAAATATGCTATGGGAAATATGATCAAGTTATAACGTTGGCTAATCGATTAATTGCACTTATAGTTAGTGGTGTTTGAGTTTGGTTAAGTTTTAGTAACTCTTTTATTAAGTATCAACTCACATAACGCGGGTCGTTACTCGTCACAATTTTTAGACAACAACTAAATCATGTTACGTGGTTAACTTATTTTACCACTTTACATTGTGTTTCGTTTGTTTTTCGCATGGTGTTTTTATTTGCACTTGTGGAAGAGTGACAATCGTAAAAACATCTAAATGAATGAAAGCAAAATACACGTTCATGTTTTTGGACCTCCAACTCGTGTAAGAGCAAAATACACGTTCATATATTGGGCCACTCACTTTTTGGGATCAAACAAAACCCAAATAAAAGTTTCGTATAGTAATAACACATGGTATGGTTGCAAATAACGTGCCATCCGTCCTTTTTTTATCCATCCGTGAGCTAACCATACAGGCCAAAATGCTAAACTTGTGCTAAACGTCCCCAAGCCATTTGAATGGCTCACGCCTTTTTTTTTTTTTTTTTTGGTGGGTGAATGGGTATTTTTAGTGGGGTATTTTGTGAGACAAAATAACATGTTATTAGTGTGTTATGAAGGAGGGTATTTTAGTTATTGATGTGTTATTGAGAGGGGATGATGTGGCGCTGATGTGATATACTAGTAACGTGTTATCCGTTAGCACCATACCTTGTGCTCTAATGTACCAACCGTGTTAATTAAATATCAGCATCTATTACTCTTATCACTATTTTACAACTTAAATTAACTTGTTATGGCACATTTGGTACAGAGATTTTAATAGAAATGAAATGCAATAGAGAAATAAAAGATAGGGAAATGAATTTGGTAGAGAAATTTAGGTGCCGTTTGGTTTGTTTGATGGAATCACAATGGGTATAGATTTGATAAAGAGGTGGAATGAGAATAAATATGATTGTTTCAAAAGTAATGTTTGGTATAAAAAATTAGGTTTCAATTTAAAATACAAAAATTAAAATCATAAGTAAAATAGTTGGTGGGGCCCGACAATTTGGAATCAATTTGTATACCCACATAACTAGGGTGGTATGGAGTATACCCTTATATAAGGGTTTGAAACCCAATCTGTGGGCCCATTTATTTTAATCAAACACTTTAAATGGCAATCAAACTCATTCCACTGATTCCATACCCCTCAAACAAACACCCCCTTATTAGATTCCAATGTAACAACAGAGAAATTGACACAAGAAATAAGCTAAAACTGAACTTCTTATTATTTATTTATTTTTTGGTAAGTTAAGATTGAAGCAGTTTAAAAAAAATTATTCGGATCAGTTTTGTTATTGCAATTTATTTACATAATACTAAAATGGAGGATAAGAAAACCCATATAATAACTTGACTTATTTTCATGGTTTAAACCTAAAACTACTTCTTTCAATTAACCTAAAACTATCCCTTTCAATTAAAAGATAATATTATCACATGAAGTGATTGAAGAAATCAAAATAAAGTTGTGTTAAACAGAAGATGGCAACTAAATTAGGTTGAAGAACAAGCGAAGAAGAAGATGGTCAAAAAACGGGGCTAGTGTTTTGAGGAAAAAAAAAAAAAAAAAATCTTCAATTTTTATGAAAGTGTGACAAGCACATGATGCAATCAATTTATACCAACAATTTTTACAAATTTTCGATATTGAAAACACGGAGAATTCCCAATCCCACTCCAAAGTGGATGGAAATCAAATTGCAAAGGGACTAATTCTCGAGAAAAGCATTTTCTTCGTGTCTTGAATTTCTTAGGCTACCAAACAAGGGAAATAGAGTTTATTTCTTTTCTTCGCCTCCAATTCCCCTAACTAGTGTTTTGCTAACAAGTAGTTAAGCAAATTATTCTTATTAACATTACCACCCGAAAAAAAATAACACGCATAAACAATAAGAAATTGCATATGTATTCCTTCAAAAATTAATAATTGCATATGTAGCGTTTGTGCTATTACAGCCAGTTGTAAAACAACTTTTTGAGCCACAGTTTTTACTTAGCAAATCAAATTTAATAGTAATACAAAACGACTAGTTTGTCTATTTATCAATTTGATTCCACTTGAATAGTTTAATATAGTTGGAATATTCGTTTCAAAAGTACATGTAGTGCACAATTGAATCTTGTAACCAAATGACCAAACTAACCCTCGGTTAGTCCACTTTGTTAGCCTTTTTTTTTTTGAACGGCAACTGTATTAAAAAAAACTAGCAAGGAGCTAGAAAGACAATTGTGAATTAGCAACTCGTGTGTTTACTTTCAATTCACAAAAGTCTAATATGAAACCTCAAACATTGATTTTCGATTTAGAGAAGTGATTGACAAAATTTTAAAGTATCACTGATTTTTATTTCATGCCTAAACTCATGATTAAATTTATTACATAGTATTGTTAGTGAAGAAGTGAGTCAATCAACATGATGCTAGCATGTACTATACGTTTAGACGTAAATCTCCGTATTTTGAAAAGCAGACCGAACCGGCCATTTCAACCGGAAGAAAAACCGGAACTGGTTCAGCCGGTTCACTGATTCAATTGAAAAAAACCGAGAACCGAATGAAAAATGGTTGATATCTGGTTCGGTTTTGAAAATCTTGGTAAATTTAAGCACGTCATTAGGACCACCATCATTCTCTTATGATTAGTTCATGTAAATTTAGGCTTTGTATTGGATTTGTGTTTTGGAGCTTAGTGTCTCATAATTATCATAGTCGATATCCCTTTCTTAAAAACAAACAAAAAATCATATTGGTCAAATGTCTAACCTAGAAGTATAAAACACAATTTTATTTTTTAAGTATCACAGGAGAAGTGTTAGGTACAGCAATTACGATTGATTTAGACTAATGAATTAGTTGACTTTTATATACGTTGTCACTCTCACTCTACAAAGCAAACCCTTGATATTGGTTCTACTGGTTCATAACTTCATATACTATTTTCCAACGAGCTACAATCTTATACATTTATTTTAAGGTTCAATGAGTAAAAAAACCCCAGCCGGATTCCGGTGGGTTTTTACTTTTAGACAATCTTAACAGATAATGCAAACTTGGAATTTAGCCACGCAATTTTGCAAAGATATACAATGGCTAAATTCCGTAGTTGGTAAAACGAAGCGTAATGTTCATCTTTCAACTTAAAAAAAAGAAATAAATAAATAAAAAGTTGAGTTATCCGATTTAGTGTTCAATAATAGCCAATTTGGTATCTATATAAGAATATACGTTCTGGGGTTTACATATACTTATATTTTTTGTTATATTTTAAATTGAGAAGGATTTTTGATTAAAAATTATATATTAAAATCATCATGTCTCACTCCCTTGTAGGCTTGTATACTCATGCATACCCTTTATTGTCTATTTTCTTTTCATCAAACAAAAATATGTTATATGAAAAACAAAAAGTTTACACATGGTTGTCCCATTGATCTGGGTGGCGTGGTGTAAAATCACGAATGAGACCCTATAAATCACAAAAAGCTTAACTATTATGGAAAATAAAAAGTTCTTTGATATTACCCAAAGTTTGTCTTCTATTTGTTGTATGTCGCATTGATCAACTTTGATAATATTTAACAAAAATAGTAAAAATTCAAAACATTACATAAATATTTATTATTGTATACTAAATTGGAGGCCCCTCACAAATGAGGGCCCTGTGCGGTTGCATCACTTGCACATGCTAATCGCCGCCACTGGTTTTACACTTTACATCATGAGTGTGATGTTAATCTCGAGGAGTGTACACCCGTATTATGACGTATTTTAAAACATATTAACTAATTTGATGAAAAAATTCTTTTAAACTTTGAAATATTTGATAACATTAATAAGTGTGAAGACTTATGAAAATAACATTTACATAAAGTGTAAGGTTATAATATTGCTTCTATAAATTTAGGGTTTGTTTGATGAAATATTTAGAACTTTACGAGGGTGGTTTGTAATTTTTTTTTTTTTTTTAAAGTATATTTCTATAATATTTATTTAATTATAAAATGTTTTTAAATTATTAATTTATATAAAAAAAATTATACAAAATCTTATAGTAAAATTTATTTTATAAAAACAATCTTTAATTTATTATATTTAAAACATTGTTCAGTATGGTTCTAAAATGTTTTATATAACAAGTGAGATTTACTCGCCCATCGTGGCAGGATAAAAATTAGCGAACAATAAGTTTGGTTTCTTTAGTTCATTTAATCTATAAATAATTACTTGTTAACATCTTTATTCGACAGAGTAAATCTAACTTTGGTTATGTTTTTGAAATTGGTAGGTAACTAAAACGTCTATATTTGTAATTTATTGTTACACAAACAATTGATAATTTAACATGGGGACTGTTTACGCAAACACATTTAACAGCAAAGCCAAAATTTGCAATTTTTAGGGTTTGTATCTGGAACGCAACCAAACCAGATGTACTATTCTTTTCATAAGTGTGGTTATCGTGGATGAACTGTAACCCACTTTGACAAATGTTATTTTTGTATAATTTGTTGTATTACAGTTATTATTATTTGTAAAAATTTATTATTATTATTATTATTATTATTATTATTATTATTATTATTATTATTATTATTATTATTATTATTTTAGATAAAATTAAAGTATGTACGATCCTTTTAAATTTATAATTTATTGGTTGGTAGAATCGGTGTATCGTCTTTGATAACTGATACCCATGTTAGACTAAAGATAAGGGGTTCATTTGGTTCTAAAACATTTATAAGTCATAAACATATAATGAATTCTCTTTGTCAAATATCTAGATCATTAAAACAAACGATTTTACCATCATTTGAAAATCGTGATATTTGTTGGGTCGAATTCATTCTCATATCAAAAAGAGAAATAAATACTCGTAAATTTCTAAAGAGTTACAATATTTATTGTCATCTAGTTCAGATTGGCACTTCCATATGTGTTTATATATTGTCCTTGTTGGGCTAAATAGCGATTCGTGACAACTGATAATAGAGCTATGATATGCTTGTATGCGTATGACACAGATGGTGCGGCTTCAAGTTGATCTCAATCCAATGATAGCTCAATTAGAGCAGATCATGTCGTTCAGATAAAGCAGGACAGGTGACCTACCGACTCTAAAACATACATATAGTGCGTGGACATCGTTCAGTTAAATTAAGTAGGCATGTGGCCCAACAACTATAGAACAAGTGATGTCACATATTTTGTTATCGAAAAGAGAAATAAATAAACGCATTGTGATAAGACACTTAACCGACTTACAAAGAGGTTAGGGCAAACACATCACTAGGTATACATGTGGGGTGGCAAAGAAAAATGTTGAAAACAGTCTCGAGATATCTCAGTTAGGCCATGTATATCAAAGTGAAATATTCTACTCTAGCGAATAACCTAAATATGTAAAACTTCATCCGTGTATGTAAGTTTGATGGTTTAAACCATCAATGACAACTGGTTTAGATTAGTACCCTATGTAAGTTTATATGTCGGACATGTTGTGATAAATAGTAAAACAAAATTTTTTTTATGTATATGTTTACATTAATGTGATATTTGCTAGGCTTTGGTTATTCTTACGCTCTCAAAATATGATTGTTACACACTTGTTATTTTATTATTATTATTATTTATAATTCTGTTTATATTATTAAAATTGCGAAACAAAAAATATAAAATTTAATAAATTAAAAGTAGTAAAAACACAAAAAATACGAATCGGAAAACTATAAACAATTATTTTTTCATGTCAATTAAAGTGAGTAAAGTTGTCAAAAAAATAAGAATATAAAATATAAAATTTAACAAAATTACAAATAGTAAAAAAGATCACAGAGAAAAATATAAAAAACTGTTTTACCCTATCAATTAAATAAAAATTCAAAAGGTAAAACATATAAAAGGAGTGCTAATAGCACTTACCCTATGACTAATGATCAAATGAAAAAAATCATTAAAATAAGAAGGATGAGAAATAACTATAACTACACATTAGAGATGCATAAACTTGAATTAGATGCATCCCTAATCTTTTAGATGCATCATAATATATTTTCTAGCTAAAAATTAGATGCATAAACATATATTAGATGCATTTCATCAAGTTAGACGAATCCTATGTATTTTTCGTCCTCTGCGGGTCAAATTTGTTGCTAGTACTACTTTGCATAGTTTTCACTTCAAAATCACTTTTGAAACTAATTGTGATGCATCTAAATGAATAGAGATACATCTAATTCAAGTCGATGCATCTCAAATACGCGGTTATAGTTATTTCTCATTCTTTTCATTTTGAGTTTTTTTCTCACTGGATCCTTACCCATTTGTTATTTTTATTAAATGTTTTCTTTCCCGGAAACGAAGAATCTAGGAGTGAGTACCATGAATCTTGGAAATAAGAAAAGAATCTACGCAATATCTCAAAAGTCAAATGTTTGAATTGTATGCAACTTGAAGCCCATTACTTCGTGCAACTTGTATTAATTTAATTATACTCTAGTAAAGTTACTGCTTCATTAACCTCCCTTTGGCTTTTTCGTTTTTACAGAAATATTAATACACTTTGTAAAATGTACCATATATGGACCCTCTACGTATATCTATCCATGAAAAATATACCAGATTGATGTTATATTTTTTGTAGTTAATGGATATGATTAAAATCGTATTGTTAATGCACCATTGGTTATGACATGATTATGTTAAATGCTTTTCTTCTTTTGTCCAAGAATGTATATACTCCGTAATTACGGAGTGAATAAATTATGGGGCTTGTGGTCTAGTGGTAAAGGCTTAAGTAGTTAAGCGAGCCCAAGTGAGAGTAGTACCGGTTTAGGTGACCGACCGGGAAGTCCTCACTTGGGAACCACAAGCTCTAAATGATATGAGGCGAATCGGGAATAGGAGTGGGGTTATCCCCTAAGGAGAGGCTCGCGGTTGGTATCTCTGCCCGAGGATGCGACACTAACTCGAGCTAACAACTAACATCTAACATCTAACAACTAACCCGCCATTCAAAAAAAAAACAGTGATGATGTATCTTAGGTACCGAGTCTTACCTACAATTTACAAGGTACCTTCTAAAACTACGCAACCTTGCTAACACGAGTCGTAGATGAGTAGCGATTTACATATCGTCTTCATGTGTTAATCGAATCATAAAGACTCGTTCAAACTTTTTGGTTCAACAAAAGGTATAAGTTGGTACAAATAATGTTTATTACAAGAATAATATACAATGTTATGGAAACAAGAAGTTGAGTGATGTTTCTTGAAAACAAGAAGGATATGCTCCAAATATTTGCAATTCCTTGTAAAGAACAATGGGAATAGCAAATCAAAAACTTAAACAATGGGAATAGCAAATCAAAAAGTTTTGTTAATCTTTTATCCAGATTTTTATTTTATTTTATTTTATTATTATTTTTTTAAAGTCGTATTAATGGCAGAAAAATGAAGTTAAGTTCACAAATTTTTCATCGTTATCAATCAGAGTTATCAAAACAAGAAGGATATTCCTAGAATATATGTAAATCTTACAACATTAATACAACAACAACAATAGAATTCCTATATATTATGGTTAATCATGTAGATAGTTGGTTACAGTCGAGTGTTACAAGTGTATTATCTACCGCTACTTCATCATCTACCCTATAACACTACTATAATATAAACATAATTTTTAATAAAAGTTCTATAACACACCATCAAAAATATCTCACTCACTCATAAGAAAAAAGGAACATGATAGTGATAGGGTTGGCGAAGAAGAACCTATAACATGGAAAGACGGTGCCGTGACGGCGCCGCTATAGCACAAAAATGCTATATCGAGAATGTATAACGGATTGCGCCATTCACTCTTATAGCCGTCGAATTTGTTTGTATATTCAATATGGTTATAGTGAAATTGCATATCCTAAAATCAAAAACTTATTAATAGAATACAAAATTTAGTAATTTGTACCTTAATTAATTTCCAGAGTTATTACTTGACTACCTTAATTTCCACATGAGTGTGACTCCAAATAAAAACAATCTCAAGATGACAAAAGAAATTAACTACAAACTTTCAACTTTCTCAAAGGCCAATATTTTGCCGTTTAACAATTTTCCGACTCTCACTTCTTTTTGTACTTAAACCCCATTTATCCCTTTGCCGAATTCCTCACTAAAACACACACTAAAAATTCCAATTCCAACTATTTGTTTTTTCCCCATATAACTAACTATTCTAAATTGAGAAAAGCCCATCTTTGCACTACACTTTTCCCATATATAACTTCACTCCAATATCAACTTCTTCTTATTACCTTTTTATACTTTTTTTTATCGGTGGGTAATCGACAGAATTCTTGTAATGGAAACTAAAGAGCAGAAATTTGCTCTTCCGGTTGACTCGGAACACAAAGCAACCGAGTTTCGGTTATTTTCAGTTGCAACCCCTCACATGCGCGCGTTCCATCTATCTTGGATATCATTTTTCGCATGCTTCGTTTCAACTTTCGCGGCTCCACCACTCATTCCAATTATTCGCGATAACCTTGACCTAACCGCGACCGACATTGGTAACGCGGGAATTGCCGCGGTATCAGGCGCGGTTTTCGCCCGTGTGGCCATGGGGACCGCGTGTGATCTTTTCGGGCCCCGCCTCGCCTCGTCAGCACTTATCCTACTAACCGCGCCCGCGGTTTACCTTAGCGCGATAATTAATTCCCCGTCAGGGTTTTTAATGGTCCGTTTCTTTACTGGGTTTTCTTTAGCAACGTTTGTTTCCACGCAGTTTTGGATGAGTTCCATGTTCTCTCCAAATGTCGTGGGGACCGCAAACGGGCTATCGGGTGGGTGGGGTAACCTCGGTGGAGGTGCCACACAGCTCATTATGCCACTCGTGTACTCATTAATTCATTCGCAAATTGGTTCAAGTAAATTTACGGCTTGGAGGATCGCGTTCTTTATCCCCGCACTTTTCCAAACACTTAGCGCGTTCGCTATATTTTTTCTCGGGCAAGACATGCCCGATGGGAACTATATTCGACTCGAGAATTCGGGGGAGAAACATAAAGATGAATTCTCGCAAGTGTTCTATCATGCTATAACTAATTACAGGTACGTGACTTGTGTGGTTATTTTATGCTCGTAGTAAAATACAAAAACACGTACATGTGAATTTGCTCAGAACTTCATTAAATTCAATTGGATGAGGCACTGAAAATGTGACACATGCAATCTAATGGATAGTCACTGAAATCTGAACATATTAAATGACGAATGTTGTAATTTACGGAGATGGATACACCTACCCACCGGGTAGTTTACCCGGATGAGGTATAATTCAGTCATTGGGAGATAATGAACAAATCATTAATTGTGTTTTTATTGCTTTCAATGACATGTACATGCCACATATTACAAGCACATGGGTAGATTACCCACCGGATAGATCAAGTTTTCTCCGTAATTTACTATCTATTTAATTTATCATGGTAATTATTTGCTTTCTAATTTACTTCAAAAGGTTAAATCAGCAGGGAAAACCGTTATCCGTGCCCTTTTTTTTAACGCCGACCCTTCTCCAAAGACCTAGCTTGTGTCAACTTTGACACTTATTCTTTATCTTAGAACAATTTAATTAAGGTGGAGACTTTTTATGGAACTTAAGAATAGTACTAATAGATTACAAATATTGTCTAAAATAATTTGCACAGATTCAAGTTACTGTAAATGTTTTCACTGATTATACGGTTAACTACATTAAAAAGTACGTTAGTAATTTTATTGTATATTATGGTTATTACAGGGGATGGATATTGGCATTGACTTATGGTTATTGTTTTGGTGTTGAGCTTACAATCGACAATATAATCGCGCAATATTTCTTTGATCGATTTCATGTGAATTTGCATACGGCTGGGATTATTGCTGCAAGTTTTGGGCTGGCAAATTTGTTCTCAAGGCCCGGGGGTGGGATGCTGTCGGATTTAGTAGCAAAAAGGTACGGGATGAGGGGACGATTGTGGACATTGTGGGTGGTACAAATGATCGGAGGTTTGTTGTGTTTGCTCTTAGGAAAGATTAGTTCGTTGACTGGATCTATTGCGGTTATGCTTGTGTTTTCGGTTTTCGTTCAAGCTGCTTGTGGACTTACGTTTGGTGTTGTACCGTTCGTTTCTCGTAGGTATGTCACATTCATTCCTGGTTTAATCAGGTTCGAGAAAGTATCAGAAACAATCACGAGAATAACCTGATTAAACCACGTACATTTTAGTTAAAGTCTCACAAGAAAACATCATCCGTTTATCAAACCATATTGAATCAGGTTTTTTTTATATGGTATTATAGAAAAATACTTTAACGTTATTAATTTGATTTTTTGTCTTTATTTATTTGACTTGCCGAACAATATGAAAAGGACACAACCTTTTTTAAGACGCAAGGAATCTCATTTACTTGGTATATTCTTCGTTGAAAGATTCAACATTTTAGTATTTAGTCAAATGTTTGACTAAACAAGAAGGCTAATATAAATTTGCTTGCTACACAATTAAGTATTAACACAAGTTAAACCTATGTCCCTACTATCAAGTCCATCTTTTCAAATTGAACTTTTTATGTGTTGAAATTTTAAACTTTTTGTTCACATTCACTTTTATGCTTTAAAGTATCCCACGTATAAAAGAAAAAAATCATTACCTACGTATAAAAGAAAAATTATTATGAGACTTAAAAATGTAACTAATTATGTGTCTAAATAGATGTGTCAATAAGTTATTAGTTTGTGAAAAGTGAGTTCTTTTGCGGTTATCAACAAGATGCTGGCTAGGTTTAGTCATATAATTAGTCATGCCAGTTCGGCATATCTATCAATGCTCCATATGAAAATGTGACTAGTTAATTGAAGATACCACATAAATAAATCAAAATTAGCTAGTTAACGTTAACAATTTTTTCTTCGTTTTTAGTTGACGAGTCATATAAATATGGTTTCAGGTCATTGGGAGTGATATCCGGGATGACAGGTGGTGGAGGGAACGTTGGCGCGGTTCTGACACAAGTGATATTCTTTAGAGGGTCAAGATACTCAACAGAAGAAGGTATTACACTAATGGGAGTAATGATAATGTGTTGCTCATTGGCAATTCTATTCATATACTTCCCACAATGGGGTGGTTTGTTTTGTGGACCTAAAAAAGGAGTCACGGAAGAAGATTATTATTTATCCGAATGGACTGAAGCTGAAAAACAACAAGGATTTCACAAAATGAGTATGAAGTTTTCAGAAAATAGTAGAAGGGAACGAGGCAAAAAAGGTGTATCTGCTCCGGTTCCAGTTCCGTCTGATTATGAATCCACTCCGGCTAATGTTTGATTGTATCTTATGCCTTTTCTTATTTCAATGTTTGGTGAAAAAAAAAATGCTTTTGGTGTATCTGCATGGTGAAAATTTGATGATCACTTGTATATTGTTTT
Source organism: Artemisia annua (assembly GCA_014162995.1). NCBI lineage: Eukaryota > Viridiplantae > Streptophyta > Magnoliopsida > Asterales > Asteraceae > Artemisia > Artemisia annua. The sequence goes on from LBNU01017897.1 coordinate 293,796, forward strand.
TATGGCTAGTTTATGTTTGGCACACGCGCGTGTATGAACTCTCGTTCAGTTGTAAATGCAAATTTCTACTATTTCTATGTCTCATTGCGTCGTTGGCTTTGCTTTTCTCTCTCAAATATGATAATGCAAGTGATGACTATGTCTTTGTTTATGTTACTACAATGTGTACTATCAAAGTCGTCCTTAATTTGACGCGAACCCTAATGAGAATCCTTATTTCTCTTTCAAACATTTATGTGAACGTACAAGCCACATTCTAATGTCTACTTCTACAGCTTTAAAGAGTCTCTTTCATGCATCTTTCATTGGCCCCCTTAGGAAACACGCTATGCATTTTAAGTTTTTGTCGCATTATATGAAGTAGCCCATTGCGGTATATTTATCTCTTTTCAATTCTATAGAGTGACCCATTTCAGTAAACTTAATAAATATCACATGAAATATATGAAACTCAGAGGGAGATAACATGTTTAACCAGTTAACTGCATACATTCTAAATAACACTTTTATTTCATTGTAGTCAATGTAATACAAAAGTCAATGGCAAACTACATTGGCCCATTTACTAAGCAAAGACTTGGCCCACCAAGTGGTCCAGGCCCAAAGTCAATGCACGCATTAGAGTTACTCTAATGATCCTTCCACATTTACAATTTTACAACACATTAGGCCTTAACTAACATAGTTCGTTAGAAGAACTTGTAATTTGGTTAACCGAACCATCACGACCCTTTTTTAAGCAATAGTTGATGCTAGATGGTACTAATGGACCCTTTGTATTCCCATAAGAGTTCCAACATAAATCGTGTTGAAGTTGGGATCCTCCTAGCGGTCCAGAAGGTTTTAACTGAATATCAGATAAATCAATGTCGGTACATGGAATGTCATTACTGCAAGCTAAATGAATAGGTTGAGTTGAGTAAGTCCCGATTATTCTATCAAACTTGACTCCCTTTATTGCAACAGAGCCCGTCTGGTTTTGACAAAGGCTCTTGTCGCAATAGTATTGGTTGATTACTATCGGAAAGTTAACATTCTCTACTTGAATGTTTGAAAACGTAACGTTCTTGACCAAACCTATTCCACCCTGTAACAAGAAACAAGAGTAGGAAACAAAATCAAGAATACCATTCGCTTGCACACCATATCATTTAAAAACAAATTAATGGACGTTTACATACCTGCCATGTCTTGATCCTTGCACCGTACAAAGTGTTTTGAATGTTCGAATTTTCTACGAGAATGTCCGATACACAAGCAATACTTTTATCTTTTCCCAATCCTCCTAAACTGAGACAAAATGAGGAAAACATCACTATATATACAAAGAATTTCTTAGGAAACATAAAAATATAGGGTCTTTCACAATGTATGCAAAGTTGTGAACATTATTATTGGAGTACCTTATACCATGTCCAGGGCCACAAGTTATATGATGAATGTGAACATTTGAGCATCCAGTTTGTATGGATACACAATCATCTCCTGTTTCATAAGAACAAATAGTCGATAATTATTGAGTATATTTTCAGTAATAAGCATATAAACATTACTCGTATATAATAAAATTTTCAAATATGGTAATAAAAGCGTAGTACCAGTTCCGATATTAGAGTGCATTATTTCTACATCACGACTGTTTTGGAGATGAATACCATCCGTGTTTGGACTATTTCCAGGTGCTAAAATGTTGATGTTGTTGACTATGATTCCTCGAGAGTTGTCGAATTTCAAATGAACTTGTGGACTATCTTTTATGGTGATATCACGAACCGTGACATCTTCACTTGCGTAAAATCTCATAGCCTAACAAATGAGTCATTAACATAAAAAACTATATGAACATTATCGAATACTCCCTCCGTCCCAAATTTATTGTCCACTATTGACTTTTTTAGTCTTTCTTCTTTAACTTTGACCTTAAATATTTTTGTGGGTGTTATATAATATTTGATGCAAAATACATAAGTCAATTTAGTTTTAAGTATAGTTTTCAATGGTATAATTATTAATCAAGTATTATATAATATAAAAAATATATTTATGGTCAAAGTTGAACTAGTTTGACTTTGAAAATTCAAACTGGACAATAATTTTGGGACGGAGGGAGTAAAATTTTAGGGTCACTACTCAATCTTGCATCATATAATTGTATCTTACTGTTGGTTTAATATCAGAAATGTGTTTGGATTTGATTGGATTCCACCAATTGTAGCCTTGACCATCAACTGTGCCACTTCCTTGGATAGTAAGATTGTTAGCCCATTTGAAATTTACCCATTGATATAAGTTCGACTTTGACCATGATCCGATCTTCGATGGTGCTAATAGAGTTCCATCTATCTGTTGTAATTCAAATAGAGACAGATTAATTTGATTATTTTTGTGCTGTTGATCCATTAGATAGCAAAGCTATATATAGAAAGTCACCTGTAAAGTAACATGGCCCATGCACGGGCCTTGAAGCGTTACAGGTTTAATCATAAACTTGTGACCCGATGGAATTAGCACAACTCCACCACGAACTTTACATGCGGCTTTCCATGCAGCCACGAGTTTCTAAACCAAACATAAAAAGAAATCACACAACAAGTAATACTTTCGATATAGGTTTTGATCGATGACATCAATTAGTCGAGGTAAATACATCTAGTTGTTGCGCCGGGAATAAAACTCTCCCTTAACAACTCCACTTAATCGACCCTGTGTGTCTTATGGAGTCTGCGAATCTAATGGTTGTTTTTTATATGAATAATATGTCCTACTATTCAGTAAAAAGAACAACCTTTGGCTTCATAGACTCACTTATATACATGTTGGCCATTAAATACAATCTAATGGTTGTGACACTTAAGTGACAAAACAAGAAAAAAAAGGATGTGTGTTTTACCTTGGAATCATCAGAAATACCATTAGCTTTAGCTCCAAACGACATGATATTGTAATTAGTAGTAGAAGTACAAGAATCTCCATAACCCTTGTGATGCTTCTTGCAATTGCTATGGAATTTTCTTCCTTCAACAAAGGTTATCATTGTACAAAGGTTAAAAACCACAAGAAGATGACTAATAAATACACACAAATGCTTCATGTTTTGCTTCATATGATGATAGAAGTGTTTCAAGAAGTTGTATGTGTACAGTGATCTCAAAGTGGCAGTTTTTATAGTTGAGCTCTTGAGTTTATATTATTGAACCCTTTTTAAGTGACCTAATAATTGTTAGATGCACTTTTCACTTTTGATATTTAAATCATCAAAAGTATCTTTCTTATTGTAATCTTACTAAAAAGAAATTGTATTTAAATATGATCAAAGTCATCAATGAGAATTAAGAGTCGCTATGAACTTACTAGCAAAACGTAATTAGCTCTAACTTCTGTAAAGCATTTAAGTCGAAGTACTCAAATGGTGGAACGTCTTTGACACCCAAATTTCTTCCCTCCGTGACGACGTTATCACCCTCCTGGATCAGGTAATTGGCTTATCGAGTCCTCATGCAAATTAAGTTGTTTGATGCGGTGGTTCAATCCACTGCATGGTTTCAATGGGGCGTTTTCCGCTAAGCGTCCCAAGAAAGAACTAATCCTAAATGATATAAAACGGATCGAATGGTTTTTTAACCCACGTAACATATATGTTCCCTTACGTACCTTGTAATTTTCCTTCGAGCTAGACTTCTAATCTTATTGTCGTTAGAGAAAAGTTGCTAGTATCAAATGACTTCATCAACATATGATGGGTTAGGTTAGGTGTTAGTGGATAATTCGGGTATGCTTTTATAATTTGTCTCTAGCTGTTATAATTTGGCGGGTATGCTTTTTAAATCATATGCATGCGTTTTCTTTATTTAATACTTCTTTTGCCTTTATTTAATACTTCTTTATTTATGATACCTTTCTAAGGCCTCTTTGATTTATCGGCTGGGATATGTAATCTAACACTTGTTGCAAAACTAATCCAAAATCGACGTGATAATTGTAAAACGCTTGTTTTTTGCTCTAGCAACTTGGTAGACTTCTTAATAATAACACTTCGCTGTTAAAAACAAAAAGTCTTAAATCTACTTGTATGTGTTCTGTTGTTATCTATGTTTTTCTTACGTGTGCATGCGTGTTTTCCATCTATATATAAGCAGTATTATGTGTGTATATGTTATTTATGTAACTCTAAAAGATCAGATGAAAGATATGAATATGGACATTGGGTAGATGAATGTCTTTCGCGATGCTAGCGGTGGTGGAAGACATGCAACGTAAAGCAAATGTTATGTATACAAATCAAGTCCCTGTATCCATCTAATCAAGATATTACCCAATTTATATTTCTCATGTTTGTCGTAAAACCGATCGAATAAATTACCAGAAAGTCGGTTATCCTCTTTGAATGTTGTAGAAAACTTTATAGACTTACGTTCATAGTTTATATCCGATCATTATCAATAGATAAAATGTTCTTTTTATACTGTGAGGAAAAAGGTCAATCATAATGGGTTGCACAACATTCTTATATTCCAATCAAGAGACATAATTGTTGCACTGAAAAGTTTTAGCTCTTTAAAAGAGAGATTAATAATTGTCACAAGTGCTCCAAGACACACGAGCTTATACTTTACACCGTAGAAAGAGATGTCCAAATACTATTGGGGCGGTGAATAACATTAGCTTATTGTATATCCACTTTCTTATTTTTATTCTTCCCTTTACAGTATTCTCTTTAATTCCATTAAATTTAAAAAAAAAAAAAAAAAAAAAAAAAAAATAGGTTATCTAGCTAGTACAATATTTTGCATTATACTCAACTTTTTATTTACCAGTTGATATATATTAATCAAGCATGTCGAAAATTTGTCATTTAACATTTTGTTAGCAAATCCTAATATGTAGGTTTTGATGTCATTTAACATCAGGAGCTGTTTGAAAATCCTAATATGTAGGTTTTAGGAATTTCTTCTTGTTGCCATGTACACATCGGTATGTGAATCTATTACTACTATGTAAAAGTAAAGGGAAGATCGGATAGTGACAAAGTCGAGGATATTGATAATGACATGGCTCCATATATGGCAAACCCGAATCGTGCCGGTGGATGAGCAAATGATGCAAGACTCATTGAGTATGAAGATTATGATGGTTACGAGTATGATGTTAATGACTTAACTGAGGAACAACTTGCTTTCTGTGATGGGTGGGACATTCGTATCCGTGACAGAGTTAGGAAGTAGTTCTAGTTTTGGTGTTATATTTTGGTAGGTTCATAAGATTGGCATGTCTCNATTTTATCGGGGAAACCCTTTATAAAAAAAGATATCTAATGTGTTCATTGATTACGTTTTTCGAAAACTTATTATGTAATACAAAATGATGTTTTAGAAAGTTACACCAATGAGATTGGATTTCGTGTTTGTGGTAACTTTAAATGACGTGCTAAAGTACATAACACGAGACATGTATTAAACTAGGGTCGAGCATTAGACCGTGTGAGATTATATCATACTTAAAACTAAAAATAGGGAAAAGATCTTGGTTGGTCACCCGTGTCAAGTTTAGTTTTAGTCGAAGAAGAAATGAAAAATCTCGTAGTTGGCAAACTGTGGACCGAGGACCTGCCCCGGTGGGTGTTTGGGTGGGTTTCCGAATATTTCAGTCCTCATATTAGGCATGCTCACCCCTGTAACTAACTTGGATATGTCATAATATAGTATTTTTCACAAGCTCCAATCATTACAAAACTTTATAACATGAAGGGAAAAAAAAAAAACAAAAAACAAAAAAAAAACAAAAAAACAAAAAACTAGATCTTTATAATTGATTTTTTTAGCAAAAACATTTAGTATTGACAAATTATCCTAAAAGCTCAATAAACACCGCCAGGAAAATCAACTTCCCAGGCAAATATCGGCCGAATACAAAGCTTTGGCCTGGAAAACTAATTCCAAGGCAACAACAAACTTCACAAATTATCCTCTAAACCATTATTGTGCTAATGCCACGGGTAGCTACCTCAATCGTGCAGAGGTAGTGCAGCGGGTATTTCGTTAGTACGTGGAAATCATGACGAGTATTCCCATAAACACCTGAGAAAGGATGTCACGCCGTGTCATTCTTGTCTTCTCCATAGGATGCCACCACGTGTACCATCTAGCACCGTCGTATCATATTCATGTGTCACACAAAATCCCAAAGGCATCTCTATAAATATCGATACATTTCATGAGAAGAACCAAGCTATTTTCTTCACATTTCATACACAATAAAACACACACTAAACCCTAGTCGTATGTGAGCGTTACCCTAACTTTAGATACACGCTCTTGTCTCGGGGTCCATACCACTCAAGGGAAACCAAACATACAATTGCCCTCAACTCAAACCATTTATTTACCCAAATCCTTGTTTTACGTAACATATGTAAACATGACGTCATCCGTGGGACCCATGACGTAAACAAAGAGATCGGTTTCCATCTTTTTCAATACCAAAAAGCTCAAAAAAAAATCACCTTTTTCATCGCAAACATGAACAAAAGTTTCATACCATCCTCTAATCATAACTAAAAACTTTGTTTTACAAGCATCCACATCAACAAAACTAACTACCACTACCACCAGCTTTGTCCGACATCTCCGGTCACATCAGCACGGCTGATATCACTCATTCGGAAGAAGTTCGGGCAACTCTATTCCAAAATAATCACAACATCATGTCACAACGAACAATAATGGAGGTGGGTGGGCCAAGTACACTGTCAATACAAGAAAGCCCTCAATCAATTACAATAACTGCCTCAAGACAAACACAACCAATTGACAATTTCACAACTTCACCCAATGCACGCTCATCCTCTAAGTTACCACAAGATGAACAAATGTACACCATACGTCACGCCTGCAATGGTAGCCTGCCTAGAGCAGATGATTCAGGAAAGCTAAGAAAGAAGTGAGGAAGCACCATTCTCAAACACAAATCTACATTCACCTGCAAGACTAGTTAATGTATGAATGTTTTGGTAGCTTGTGCTTAATTTGTTGTAACGCTTAATTTTTTATGTTTTCAATGTCTTAGTAAAATAATAATAATAATAATAATAATAATAATAATAATAATGGTTTCCTTTAAGATAAGATTTTTGACTTATGGTTGTCTTTGGCAATGGGCTTTTGAAAGCTTACAAGGGGGCTTGAACTTTTAAAATAAACCGGCTCATAAAATAAGCCTTATTTGTCACACAGACTTATGGAATATTTTATAAGCCATAAGCTCAAGCCCATTGAAAAGGGCAAAATTGTAGCCAATTAGCTACAATACTTCACAAAAAATACACTAGCAATGAATCAGGACCCACACAAAAAGAATTAAGGACCACATTTATAACACAAAATTGTAGCCAATTGGCTACGACAAATTGTAATATATTCCCTTTACACAAAAAGAATATTAAGGTACTATCTATCGCTACACAATTTTGTTAAAATTAGTGTGATAAGTCTAGAAAATACTTGCGTTCTGATATGATATAAAGTAGTAATTTAGGACATGTGTTCAAAATGTTGCGGATTGTATGTGTCGACCAACTGTTCGACGAAATGCCTGACCGAATTTTGTGTATTTTATGTTCAAATTGTTGCGGACTATACGTGTAGACCAAGTGTTCGACAAAATGCCTCACTCAATTTTGTGTGTTTTTTGTTACAAATGTTGTGTAGAATACTGCAAAAATGTACTTTAGTAGGAAATCTTTTAGGCCTTTTGTGTAATGCATGTTGTTTTATCTTGCAGTACGCAAGCTTGGGCGATGGTGGGCGCGCTATTGCTACCTTGTCGTGATTCGTGGTGGAAAGTTAGGATCCTTAATGTGAACAAAATGCTAGGGGTGTAGCACGCGATAATAATACTAGTAATCATTAATTCAATTAGTACTATTTTTATTACAAGATGCCGCAGTGTGGTATCGATTACACAAACTCACTCCCGGACGAATGCTTAGCTTTAATTTTCAACTACATAACAACCACCAACGACCGCAACAACTCTTCACTCGTCTCACACCGCTGGCTACGAATCGAATCCCAAACCCGCACCAGCCTCACTCTGCACGCCCCTTCATATCTGCCACTGTCGCGGATTCCATCAATCTTCACCCGATTCAACTCACTCACTGAACTCGTTCTCCGTTGTGACCTTTATAACACTAGCATAAACGACCACAAGTTGAGCCTCATAGCTTCCCGTTGCCCTAATCTCACGCGCCTTGAGCTCCGCATGTGCTATAACATCACTGACAAAGGTATGGCTATTTTATCACGAAAGTGTAAAAAATTGAAGAAATTTTTATGCTTTGGAGGTGGTTTTAAGGCCAAAGGTATAATCACCTTACTTGATGGCTGTTCTTCACTTGAGGAACTATCTGTTGGGTATTTAGATAGCGGACGGTTATTTGAACCCTTGATTATCGGTTCAAGTAGTTTGAAAACCTTGAAAATGACAAGATTGTCAGGAAGAGATTGGGACACATGCTTGGAGATGATTGCGGTTTCGGCTTTATCTAGTTTACAAGTTTTACATCTTGAAAAGCTTCTGTACTGCACAAATACTGGATTGATTTGTGTTGTTGAGCATTGCAAGTACTTAAAAAAACTATGTATTGATAACTGTGAGTGGGGTGAGATAGGGAATGAGGCTTTGATTGCTATTGCTAAATACTGTTTGAACCTTGAGGAGTTGGTTTTGATTGGAGTTGACGCTTGTCGTATTAGTTTAGAAGCGATTGTTGTAAATTGTCGGAAATTGGAACGGTTAGATCTTTGTGAAAGTAAGGCCATAACTGATGTGGAGATATCATATATTGCCGAGAAATGTGTTGCTTTGAAGAAGTTGTTAATTAAGGAGTGTTGTGTTTCTGATAAAGGGATTGAGGCTTTTGCGATGGGTTGCTCTACTTTGGTCGAGATTAGGGTAACCAAGTGTGAAAATGTGACTCATGAAGTTAAGGATCGGTTAAGAGCGAGAAGGGGTTCATTGGTGGTCGAATTGGATGCAGTTACGACTAAAGCTATGAATGCAATTATTGGTGAAGTGCAAGAGCATGCAGCTGAGGTTCCACCGGCAGCGGGCCATGTGGCTGTTGCTGAACCTCTGAACCAGAGCATGTATCTGTTAGATCTAGGTAGTTAGACAATGGTGGCCCGGCATTCTATTATGGTAAGCTATGATATATTATTGTTAGTATTGGAATTATGGAATGTCTGAGTATGTGGTTCATACTTTTAGTAGTTTTTAAAGGGATTTCATATCATCTATGCTTATTAATCTACCTTTTGAAAGTAAACCTTGGTCTAGTTTATCTCTGAGTATAGACCGTTTATCTTGTTTGCATAGTTTATTCATTTTCAGTAGATTTTATGCTTTGTTTAGACTTTAGACTGTTTGAGATTGGTTTGTCGTCGAGCTTTTGTTTTCTTTTCTTAGCATTCTATGTGGAAATGAGGTCTTTTATTCATTGGGTTTACTCTGTGTTCATTATGTTTTTTTTTTTTTTTTTTTTTTTTTTTTTTTTTTTTTTTTTTTTTTTTTTTTTTCTTTTTTTTTTTTTTTTTTTTTTTTTTTTTNAGTTTAGAAGCGATTGTTGTAAATTGTCGGAAATTGGAACGGTTAGATCTTTGTGAAAGTAAGGCCATAACTGATGTGGAGATATCATATATTGCCGAGAAATGTGTTGCTTTGAAGAAGTTGTTAATTAAGGAGTGTTGTGTTTCTGATAAAGGGATTGAGGCTTTTGCGATGGGTTGCTCGACTTTGGTCGAGATTAGGGTAACAAAGTGTAGAAATGTGACTCATGAAGTTAAGGATCGGTTAAGAGCGAGAAGGGGTTCATTGGTGATCGAATTGGATGCAGTTGAGACTGAAGCTGTGAATGCAATTATTTGTGAAAGTGGAGCGCAAGAGCATGTAGCTGAGGTTCCACCAGCAGCGGGCCACGTGGCTGTTGCTGAACCTCTGAACCAGAGCATGTATCTGTTAGATCTAGGTAGTTAGACAATGGTGGCCTGGCATCGATTGAGAGCTCACAAATCATCTCACTTATTCGGAAACAAAAAATAGTATTCTATTATGGTAAGCTATGATATATTATTGTTAGTATTGGAATTATGGAATGTCTCTGAGTATGTGGTTATGCTAGGTCATACTTTTAGTATTTAAAGTGATTTCATATCATCTATGTTTATTAATCTACCTTTTGAATGTAAACCTTGGTGTAGTTTATCTCAGAGTATAGACTGTTATCTTGTTTGCATAGTTTATTCATTTTCAGTAGATTTTGGGCTTTATTTAGATTGTTTGAGATTCGTCGAGCTTTTGTTTTCTTTTCTTAGTATTCTATGTGGAATTGAGGTCTTTTATTCATTGGGTTTTTACTCTCTGTGTGTTTAGTGAGTTAAATGGTCAAATAATTGCAAAAAGAGTTTGTGCTAAATGGTAAAAATATGGGTCGATTTCATAGAGTGCTATACTGCTATCTTGGTAAAATGATATAGAGTATGTAGTAATCAATATTGTGATATCTCTGCAACAAAGTCTGAACTTAGGTAGCAATTGGCATTACAGGAGAGGGTTTGTTAAATATGAAAACGATGCAGAAAGACTTTGTGTGGTTTTGACCCGTTGGTTTAGCTGTTATTGCAGAACACCTCAACCAGGTAGTGAGGCTTTTGCGCCATTATGTAAGATTTGTAGGAATGGGTTGTTTCTTTTTTGTACAACCTGGTTGTGCTTTTTAAAGGAGTGCAAGTTCGGTTCACAAGCTGGCTTGATTTTGGGCGAATTCGCCTCCTGTAAACTTAGGTCCCAAGGTTTTGTATCGTGTGCCATTAAGTGGTAATCCTCTTAATGACGACTCATATTACTATTTTTATACAAAAAAACAAACTCAAACACTATTTCTCAACGCTCGATCGGATCTGCAACCGTTTACTCCATTAATCTTGACCTGATTCAACTCACTCACTCCAATCATTCTCCATTCTGATCTTAAATCCCCTAGCATAAACAACCACGAATTGTAAGGGCCGGGGTTAAAAAGAACTTTATATTGATGACCGTAATCTTAACATGATAGGAAGTGAGTGTTTGATTGCTATTGCAAAATATAGTTTGAACCTTGAGGAGTTGGTTTTTTTTGGGGTAACAAAGTGTAGAAATGCGCTTAGAGTATTATCGAGAGCTCATGAATCATCTCACTGGTGTGTAGCACTTGAATTGGTAAAAACTTGTCAATTTCCGATCTCCATCTGGTTTTGAATTCTGGTTAGGAAACAGTGATAGTATTCATTAGGAAATGATATTATAACCTGATTCCCAGGTTACTTGGTGGCTATATTAGTATTAAAGCTATGTGGTCAAGTATAAGTGTATAACTAGTGTTTAAAGGCCATAAGGAGTATAACTAGTGTTTAAAGGCCATAAGGCAATACTTCTCTTTATGCTTTAATATTGATTCAAGTGATTTCATATCATTGGGAGTTGGGACACTACATTAATGTATGGAAAGTAAACCATTGGGTTAATGTTTTGCAAAAACTATGTTCGTGTTCACTGTCTTCGTTTCTCGATATTCTATATGGTGTTAAATGTTGTTGGAAATTTAGTGCAATTGTGAGATTCATTTCACATTTGGTAATGGCTTTGGAGCAGAGGCGGACCTATGCCTTGCGTAGGCGGTGCTCGGGAACCACCTTGGACAAAAAATTCCTCTAGAAGCGATATAGGATTTTTTTTTTAAGGACCTACCTTAGAAATTACTCGGGAACCACCTTGGAGTGAAATTTTGAAAGGTTAAAGAATGAAAAAAAAATAAAAAAGAAAAGTTCAGTCGGAGATCTGAAATATTCGTCGGAGCAATTAGGAAGATGAAGAAACAGTGTGGGGTTAGAGTTTTGTTTCTGGATGTAGCAATTAATCTTAATTTGGAAATAGCAATTTAAATTTTAGAGTTGCTTTTGTTTTGGAAATAGCAGTTTTAGGTGGGGTATAGTCCTTTTTCTCTTTGTAGTCAGGCACGTGCATATATATCAGATATGTGTTTCACTTTCATTCCTCAGTGTATTTTTGCAACTATAGTAATAAATGTAATATGTTGTATATTACATTTAAAGACTTTAATAAAAGATTTATGTTTTAACATTTAATGAAAATAGTACGCGATACGACATATTTTTTTGCTTTAGTTACTAATTATGTACGTTATGTTTTACCCGACAAGACATAATATAACCCGACCCGTTGACCTGTTGACTTTTTGACCCGTTTTTTTTTTTAGTGCAAAAGGTGAATTATATTATATACCAAAATTACATCATGAATAACCATAACTGATTTGGACATAACCCAAACCAGATACAAGACATAAGCAGAATACTAAAGCTAATCAACTAATGTCTGATACAACTTAAATTCTATCTGCTAAGAATCTCAAACAAGAAACAGAGGAGCAACATCCATATAGTACCATCCTGCAACTCCACATCCATCAAATTCACCTTAAATTGCACCTTACCATCTAGCTACATTTCCATACTCCATTCTACTAAATCCACTCAACCTGCCACCACAGTAGATTAAGTAAAATGGAGCATGGCATCGCTAGGAACCCATAACCCATCCATGGGGGGGCTCTTCCAGACCATCCTACATTTCCCTCTCAATGGAAGGCTTCAAATGGCTAGAAACACTCACCCTCCATGATGACCAACCAAACCTCCTATGCCTATGTATTGAAGGACCAAGCAGGTTCATCTTGCACACCTCGCTATTCCAATCATCATACATAGGCCGCCAAATCATTTACCCTTCACATAAGGAGACCCT
>LBNU01017897.1:308517-318696 GCA_014162995.1 Artemisia annua
ATATATATATATATATATATATATATATATATATATATATATATATATATATATATATATATATATATATATATATATATATATATATATATATTATCACGCGATTTATCTTTCGCATGTTATCTAGAAGACCGTTTGATGTGGAACCGTTAAGGGATTCCAAATTTTGAATTATGAGGCTTTTACTGTTTATAAGAAGTAAAGACGAAATGCCCAGTGGGCTGATCAGGTAGTGGAAAGCCCATTTAGTTACAAGGAAACACTTGTGTAGATTTTACCATCGCATACATAACATTTTGCTTGACAGTTGATATGGCATTATGGCCTATCTAGAAATTTGACAATCATAATTCAGGGGCGGAGCTACTAGAAGCTAGTAGGGTGACTAGTGGGTGCTGAACAACCCTAATCAACTATTTTATTCATCAGTTATTTAGATTACAAGTCGTTGTCTATATACTGTTGTCTACTTAAGCACGGTTGACCCCGTTAACTAAAAATCCTGGCTCCGCCATTCATACTATCATAATAAAAAACTACATATAGTCAGAAACTACCCTGAACGATACCTTTCAGCAAATATTCATGTAGGTCAATCAATAGTCCTTTTTATACACAAACTACATTTAGAATAAAATTAAACTAGTCTACTATAAAATCAACTTAGCATTGGTATAAAGATCATGGTCGCAGAACATTTTTGATAGTGATATACTAAGAAGATTGATGAGCTTATGGACTCATTCATACACGCTTAGAATAATCTATACGTTGACGAACCCAACGTACATTAAACGACCATAACATCGAGTTAAGAAGCCAACAATGTTTTTATATTTTTACAGAAAATGATTTACATTTTATAAACATCTATTGAGAAAATCATGTCAGATAAGTTAAGCCCGTTTTACTTAAAAAATTGTCGTTAGAAAATTGTAATCTGTCTAATGAAATCTTGAAATGGAGACCAGTTGGCTTAAAGACCAGTCTTCATATGGGCTTCACCCAATCTGCATGACCCAGTACCAAATAGCACGAACCAAAAAATATAGAAAATAAGAGCAAAGGGTGCGGCTTAAGATTTCCTCGCTGATTTAAACCTTTTAAGGAGAAAATAGGAGCATATTATGTAAATTAGTCTGTTCTTTTATTTCCAGAAAAGACATGATTAAGTGTTAACCGCAGTTGGGTTCATAAAATTATTTTTGTCAAGTAAATACATACAGTTTCTATAATATACATGCATCAATGCTAAGTGCACGTATTCAATCTTCGTAATAATCCTGACCGGAAAAACTACCCATTATTGCTAAGTGCATGTTTTCAGATGGTTTCCAGTGCCTCTTCCGCTGATTTATAAACCAGTTATTGATTTGCTTCTGATCTAGTCCTGTTAACTCCGCCAACGATACCTTATCAGCTTCCTACATTGATCATAGAACCATTAGCCCATTACAATGTGCCACTCTAGAGATGATAAATTCTAACAATACGTTAATTTACGAATATCATAGAATCTCATTGATCAACTTTAGTGACTTTTTCCTAGAAATCTACCCAATTAATCACCTCTAGCTTAAATAAGTTAACAGTCACAAAATGCAATCATACATGTAACAGTAAAAGAGAGAAAAAAAAGTTGAATTAGGGTATAAAGTTACCGTGGGGTAAGGCCATTTATAATGAGACTCCCACCATTCAAGCAAGGTTTGTCTTGCATCATTTGGTAGCTTCCCTTTCTTTTTCTTCTTGGAAAATTCATGCTTAAGAGAACTTATACGACCTCCAAATTTCCGCAATAGGGTATCCTTTAGTTCCTGATCTTCTCGGCTCACTTGTGTGTTTTCAGTCTCTCCTCCACTGAATTCTTCTTCTGATGATACTGTTCGATCATCTATTATACACGTAGAAGCAAATTAATTAAGGTAATCCATAAATCTCGATATTAATAACGTGTCATGCAGAAGGCCGCCAGTCACACATCTACTAGTACAATATCAGATACATGTGTCGCAATATCAAAAAATAGTTCTACACTATGCACGTGGATGCCATAACCTCTTCTGGATCAGCTAAAGTTGGCCATTCGCGGGTCATAGCTAAGCTTTTCAGTTGTCACATAATTAGAGTGTTGTGTAAATTTAGAATGGTACAATTTCTATTTCCTAGAACCATGTACACTTTAAACTAAAAACCTGAGAAAAATGTCTTTTGCGATGAAAACAAATATATTTGTATATACACAAGTGTTAGTAATGTAAAAAAGTAACCAACGAGTCAAAAAAAATACAGATATATTACATACCTGCTACACATAAGAGTTAGGAACAGATGTGTATCTTTTGTGACAACGTTTTTTTCAGTGTCAGTAAGGAAACAGTTTTATAACCTTTTAGCCACACTTTTTTAAGTGTCACTAAGACATATTGTGGCACTTAATGTTACTCCGTACACAAACTTATGGGTCCTCATACTGTCATAAATATCGTTATTTTCACATTAACATTATACATTAAACATCAGAAGGGTCAAGGAGTCAGATATTGATTATGCCGACATAATAACTAGGATGACGCCCTACAACTTTAATATTGAAACTAGAAGGTTGCAAAAAATGAAAGAGTGAGTAGAAACAGTTCTAAAGATGCTGAATAAGTTAGATTCCTTGAAGGTTGAACCTTTTATGGTACAAGGATTTTTAAATCCGGTAAATATATTATTCCAACAAGCGTTTAAGTATGTAGAATGTTAGTGAATCCCACATTTTAGCTCTTTTACGAACAACTCTTTTAGAAGCTCTTTTAACAGCTCTTTAGTTTTACTAGAAGGCCTTGGCTTTCTATCTCCATAAATCATTCTACAACACTGTTGATCGCGTCCCACTTAAACAACCTAAGTACTAAGTACTGTAATGTAATGATCATACAAGTTAATATTGAAACGCCGATTTGCATTAAGAAACCTATCAATGAAAGCAATGTCATTGTGCGTGTTCTTTGTATCTACTATCTTGCTAGCTAGATTGCTTAATCATCTAACAAATCACTCCAAGATAGAGTTAAAACTAATTTTCCACGTATAGAAAGAACAATGCGTGCGTTCACGTTCTTGTTCCATTTTCGGGAGTGCATGCGGTGTGACCTACAACCAAGTCAAACCATAAAGCCGGTTTTTTGCAATAACAAAGTTGATATGAAATAATTAGGTTGCCAAACTATCATGTCTAATGATTGACATTCTCCTAAGTTAGAATGACTACAAAGATTATCAGTTTGTTGCTAAAGAGAACCTCAATATATTTTTTATTTTTTTTATAGAAAAGCAAGAGAACCTCAATAATATAAACAACAACATGTACTAACATTATTTTTCCTATATATTACAAAAACTAAATATTGTTTTCAAATAATAGTAGTGGTGGTATCCTTGTACATCTAAAATTAAAATTTCCTATCCTGGTAAAATAAAAAAGATAATGGGCTATTGCATGAATAGTTGTATAGGACAACTGCTTGTTAAGTCGTATCAATGTCAGTAGCAACTAAGTCTGACTGATTGACAGGGGCCTAGGCATAGTATACCCCACCATCAAATCAAAGTGTCAGCCAAACACACACACCAAAACCACCTCAATTTTTTCCTGTTTCTTCCTAGCTACTTTGCCACAGACAAAACTTCACAACTTTACGCAACCCCCGCATGTTTCTCTCTCACATATACACAAACACACACCACCTTTTAAATCCTATAGGGTTTTTATCAATAGAATTCAAGTGGTATTCGCTATAATTAAAATAATAAGATTGATTTTAGTCTTGTACAAATCATTTCATCGTGAATACTCCGTAATAGTTTAAGGACTAGAATGCCTAATAGGAGTTGCATTGCTAGGAAAACTAGAAGGTTATTTATAAGTGTTGCAACAATCTTGGAGTGGGCATGGTCGTCCGTAGTGATAGCCATTGCGGCTAGCTTGATCGGTTTTGGTGAGTGGTTGTGGTGCTCGTTGTCAGAACCACGACACGTGTGTGATAACTATATCTTACTAATCTTAGTAAAGAAAGTTGTTAATCGTGATAAAATAAATCGCGATATAAAATAGTACCCTGTGATACTAATTTAAAAACAATGATAAATGGTGATG
This sequence comes from Artemisia annua, assembly GCA_014162995.1. Classification (NCBI taxonomy): domain Eukaryota; kingdom Viridiplantae; phylum Streptophyta; class Magnoliopsida; order Asterales; family Asteraceae; genus Artemisia; species Artemisia annua. The sequence goes on from LBNU01017897.1 coordinate 312,662, forward strand.
GGTTTCAACATTATAGATACTCTAAGATCCATAACATAAACATAATCATGAAACTCTACTATAAATTTATCTCGTCTATTTTCAGCTCACGTTTTGCATTTTAAAAAACCAGTCAATGTAGTTACAAATAATTACTTGTGTATTACTGATTATCATAAGACTAGATGTAGTAGCACTCACTAATTAAAACCTGGTCACTCATCCATTTACTTCTTTCCTCGCTTATCACTCACACACTTGTAACACTGATCACCCGCCGTCGAATACACAATATTTATATAAAGTATATTTAAAAAAAACACACACACAAAACACTCACGCACACAACACTCACAAAAACTATCACTTGCTCCTTTGACAAAACACAAGCCTGCGTGTGAAAGAAACCCCAATGTAAGCATCTCACGCATGAAGAGGCCCCCTCACACACTATCCTGCATTGTGTTACACCTGGTAACCGATACATCATTTCACTAAGCCCACAAACTAGGATAAAATTATTACATCCACGACTTTCATAAAAACGTAAAGGCATGGCCGCATAACCCTTATATCTATAGAACACTTTCATAAAAACATAAAAAGAAATGATCAAAATATATGATATGATTCTAAAGATTTTACATATGATAAAACAAGACATTAAACTTGACATGCAAATGTAGAATATCACCAGATAGTTGGCAGAATGGCCTGGCCTGGTCATAGTAAAAACAAGGACCCACAAAATGACACGTATGTCGAGCAACTGGGCGGATAGACCGGGAGTGAGTTGACAGGTGACAAATGACAAGCACTATAATGGCTAATAGTAATGGTCTAGTATAGTATACCCAGTGCTTCTGTGAAAGCTGAAAAAGCATGCAGCGTAGAACACGGGAGTCCATGTGAAAAGTTCTCCACCACACGAATATCTTATCCTAGGCACCAAAGCAACCCATGCATGAATAATCATGTATCTATGCACCCTTTTTTAATAGTGTCTCACAAAAAGATATTCAGGAGAAATTCAAAAATGGTTTTCATCAGGGCCGTCTCGTTGATTTCGGTGACCCTGTGCTATAATTATAAGGTGGCCCCTAAGCACGAGCAATTATATATGAAAAGATCATTTTAGCATGAACAAACTTATTTAGAGTATTTTAGAAGACGTTATAAGCGTTCAATTTTATTAACCTTTTACGATTATCATATTTGTGGCAAAAAAAAAAATCAAGACTGACATCACAATAGTATCTTAATTTGCTTTGTGCGTTTATATGTCTCAAACTAATAACTAAACTATTTATGACAGTAAACAAAAGCGGAATAGTTGAAAACAAAATTCAGTCACAACTCACGAGGATAAAGTGACTTTGGTGTCTATATTTTTTGGGTCAATATAAAGATAACTGGTCTTACAAGAATTTTGGGGCCCTTTCATTTTAGGAGGCCCTGTGCACTTGCACGTGCTGCACTCCCTTTGGGCCGGCCTTGGTTTTCATATCTAATTTGATTATATATATTTTTTTAAGGGCAATATATTCCAACCAAACAAAACAATACAAACAAAGTCATCCACTATATAACCAAGATGGTTTTCATATCTAATTTGATTATATTGTCACACACATTTAAACAAGCTTAAACCAAAAGGGAGAAGCTGGTGTAGCCATTCATGCAAACTTCATGTTTGTTTGCACTAGATAAGACTTAAAACTTCTCACATTTTAGTAATATAATAATTATCACAACTCGTTTTGACAACTTGATCACCTTTGATTGTTCTGAATTACCATTATAATCATAATATTTGAAATTTGGTAGTTCTTTCTGCTTAATAAACTCTTTATTTTGTTATCTGCACCATATTGTTTTTTAGAATGCTACAACAAATCACGTAGTGTAAAAAACAAATGAACCGGGTATGTTTTATGTCTTTCATTGAACGACAATCTATTGAAAGCTCTCTAACAAGAAGCTAGAGACGAAAAAACGATTACACATGTTTGTACAAGCTAATTCAAGGTCACTCGTCCAATCGATCTAGTTGGATTTATAAACTTTTCTTAGAATGATTGGAATGTAGGATATGATTTTGACCTCCTCACCAGATGTGTCTTTCTTAAGATTTTGACCTCCTAGGTGTTTGGGATCTGTTCCATGCCTTTCTTTATAGAATTCATATTTATAACAAGAAAATATTTACCAGTATTGTTTGGTAGTTGATACAGTTTAAATATGGGAAATGATTTGCACACTCATCTTTTTTATTTGCACACTCACAATACAAGTTATTAAAGCAGGATGTAAATATGGTACAACTGTTTGATGTAGTACTTGGAGTGTCCCAATCAAAAGACAAAGTGTGCAAATCAATTCCCATTAAATATGGCTTACAATAATGTACAACAGATGTAAGTGGGCAAGGCTGTGCAACAATGAAAAGGTCAATGAATCAAGTTTTGATGTGTTGGCACTTAATAGGGTTATCCTGGTACATTGCTAAGATGGCATGTTGGAAGGTGTTCGGAATTGAACTTAATCCTTGTAGTGCTCTACCCTTAGTATCCTAGTTTCTTTCTAGTGTATTTAATACCAACGCCGTTCCAAAAAAAATGAGGACTAGATACGCATTGAACTCCTAAAGTCTAGTGTGTTATGAGTTCTAAATCCTTGTATCTTCTAAAGTGTAGTGTGTTGTGAGTTCTTAAATATCAAGTAACACCAACATAATATATGGATACGATGAGGTGATTCCTTCACACCTATATATTCTGACCTGAACCATGTTGATACTAACCGAGTGAATATAACACCACACATCCTCTTATTTCATCAAACTCCTTGTTTGCCTTTTGATTATATATTGCGCATTTAAAAAAAAAGAGAATATCCTCTATCCAAATCACACGACTTCTAACAATTTGTCCAACATAAATACAAAATAGACCTTCAGTAAAACAACAGCAAGGCAGACTAAACCAAAGCATGGCGGAAGTCGGAAAAGCAAAACTACGACAAAGAAAGAGTCGAGTACGTATTACTATATTGTAGACTCTTATAACTCGCAAAAAGTGAGGGCCCGCTTGGTTCAAAGTGGGGTAAGGGAAAAGGAAAGGGAAATAGAATGCAAAGGAATGAGTGGCGTGGGAAAAGCAAAACTACGGCAAAGAAAGAGTCGAGTACGTATTACTATATTGTAGACTCTTATAACTCCCAAAAAGTGAGGGCCCGCTTGGTTCAAAGTGGTGTAAGGGAAAAGGAAAGGGAAATAGAATGCAAAGGAATGAGTGGCGTGGGAAAAGCAAAACTACGGCAAAGAAAGAGTCGAGTACGTATTACTATATTGTAGACTCTTATAACTCCCAAAAAGTGAGGGCCCGCTTGGTTCAAAGTGGTGTAAGGAAAAAGAAAAGGGAAGGGAATGCAAAGGAATGAGTGAGATGGGTAATCAATCCCTTACCCCCCCCCCCNTTGGTCTTTTATATATTGTTGCCTTTCTAAAAAAATATATAAGACATGCGAACTCCTATAGTGTATAGACTAATTTGTACCAATTTGAGAGAAAAGACCATTGTTAAAATAGGTTTGATAACATGCAGATTAATGACAATCTATGCACATGATTATATGCCTATAATGCACACAACTTAGAACACTCAACTAAAGTGTGCTATAAAGATAACAAAGCACACGAGGCCAGCGCAGACTAATAATCTTCAGATCACTGAAAGTTAAAAGTTAATCTGTACTTTGAGGATATATAATATTAGTTCCTAACCCTTAGAAATCTAAGTGTCCAAAGCAAGTCTTTTGTTATAAATCTGAATCACTTTCCTTAAAATAATGGCTTTGAGCATCAAAGGCTGCTAAAAAAGATTAAAACTTGCATGATCTCCACCACTTCAAATAAAGATGGAGACAATCAATAGAATATTTCTGACCAAATAGCATGGAATATGGCAACTTAATCACTTCAAACTAATTAAGTATTTGATATATTATGCCACTAATAAAGAACTCAAAAAGCAGATTTAAATTTGAGATATCTATTGTACTTTGTTCAATTAACTATAGAATCCATACGAACAAACAAGAGGGAACAAATAGAAGACAATTAACAGAAACCTTAAAATGGCTTCTTTTGGGATATTTTCTCATGATTCACATTGAGGACCACATGAAGCAAGTATCAACTTAGAACTAGTACCTTCAAAACAGATTATTTATCTGTACTACTCAAGTTAGTTTCTATTAATTAACTCGATCCTGATTTAAGTTAATTATTCATGTTATCGAACTCTAAACAACACATATATGTTTTTTTTCCAACAAGTTAGCCACTTGAAGTACATAAGAGACCAGATACTAACCAGAGTTTTGAAATCAGGCATCAAGTGTGTTATAAACGCTAATACAAAAGAACGTAATCATAATATATATACTCAAAACATGAAGTAAGAGATCAGAATACAAATTGTTACCAATTCGTTAACACAAAAAGGACTGAAAGCATGAAGTTTTACTAGTTTAAAGCATATGATCAATATTATGCAATATCATCTGAATAGAGTAACTAAATACCAACACACTGCACCAAATATAAGCAAATAGATAGACATATTAACAAGAACAAACATAACATTAGCATGCCTCCTAAGACGTTTAAACTACAAACTAAATGAATAAATCCTCGTGTAACGTGTTCAAAACTAAAGATCTTATTGAAATCAATAGTCATCACAAATATGTAGAAATGTAGTCCAAACCAACAAACACAGTAAGATGGTAACATTAAAGGAAGGCTCCTCTTATAACGCGCAAACAGTAATATGTAGAAATGTAGTCCAAACGAACAAACACAGTAAGATGGTAACATTAAAGGAAGGCTCCTCTTATAACGCGCAAACAGTCGAGTTATTTTGTCATTACGTTTAATATAAAGTTAACTCTTTAACAAACTCCTGAGTTATGTTCACATGAAACTATTTAACCAACTCCTGATTTAATATCTATTTGACGCTATCCAACTAACTCCTGACTAGATATATGTATATTTAATGCCTACTTGAACTGGAAAGAAAAATCAAAAGCATAAAAAAAAAAACTAAAAAAACTTCCAAACATGACAGAATGCCAACTGAAGAAATAAAATAAATGCTGTTCAAAAGTCCATGATTGCATGTCACTCTTGTGTTTTAATTTCTACTGCATTATTTTATATCATGAATTACTATTTACTGTAATAAAACATAAAGATAAGACATAACATACAAAAACCACACATAGATATTCCTAAGACTAGTAGACCAGAATGCATGTGCACAACTCATACAGTAAAATCCTAAACTCATAAAATGTGCACAACTCTACCATTGTAAAAGGGTGTTTGGGATGATAAATAAGCAGTTTTAAGATTGATTATCCAAACAAAGAGCATATATATGTAAAGTTATCAAGTGGCAAACACCAAATAAATATTTTCTGAGTGCTTTAATCATGCACTCAATACTACATGGGAGTAGTATGTAAAAAGCAAGCACCGGAAAGTCCACAAAATCACCACACCGAACACAATATCGCCACACTCAAAAGAGCAATGATAGACGGCCTAACATATCCGTCTAAACTCATGGCTAATCCATTAATAATTTCACGCGTCATTTATGCATTTTCTCACTCCTAAAATTCACTTTTAACTTTCCAACGTGCGGTCATCTTATTCTTAGTCATAATTTAGGCATGCCAATCATTTTACCTATGAAAATTGCTTATAACACCACAAAATAAAAAAGAGAGACTTATTTAAACTAACTAACCTTTACAAAGATTGCTCAGTTGTGTTTCAATATTGCTGAGAAAAACACTAGCTTCGTCAAATGGCCTTGCTAGATCCGACTTATATTTCACCAATACTTGCCGATATGTCTCCTACACATATTACATATACAACTAACAAGTTAAGATAAATAGAGTTACAATTTTATTCAATAAATACAGCTATGAAATTAAAAATAAACACAACTATAGTTAAACAGTTGGCTACAAACTTA
>LBNU01017898.1:5892-21418 GCA_014162995.1 Artemisia annua
TTCATCAGATCCCTCCACCATGAAATCAGTGGATAAATGGATTGTTTCAGGGTATATAATTTCAGTGGTTGGTGTGTTTGTGAGGTTTCTAATTGCAGTGCCTGCAACTTCTTTGAGTTTCTCTTTGTTTGGACAGTTCCTTGCTATGTGTCCCCTAAGTCTGCACTCAAAGCAGACATATCTTTTATGCCTCTCCAAAGTTTCTTGCTTCTGTGATAACTGGTTGTTATACACATTGAAATCTTCCAGTTTCTTTCTTAACATCTCCTTGCACTCACTTGAAATCTGCCTGATGCAGTTTCCAAATTTTGACTCAGTTTCTCTCTTAACTTGTCTGTGTAAAAACTCCCTTTGAGATCTCCCAGGCTTTTGGCTATGATGCCACATGTTGTTTTGGTTAGGCCTTTGCGTTTTAGGCCTGAACCAGATATTCTCAATATGAGAGTTTTGGTTTACCATAGTTGAGACAGTTTGTGAATTGATGAGAAAGTAAATATGCAGAAATATTTGTATGCAAGGATAAACAGAAATATAGAATTCGGAGGGAATAAAATACACGAATTTAACTGTATTATTGCTTAAAGATAATTGTCAAATACATAGTATATATAGGGAATGAATAGGCATGACAGCAAAAGTTGTGATGGTCCAGATTATAAGACACAACTCTTTACAAATAACTGTCATTTGACTGCCTTTCAACCATATAAACGTCTAACCATAATAACTGACTATTTGTCCATGTCAGCAATCCTACAACTAGAGTTTTATGCAACCTTATTGGCTGCTCACATGTCTGCAACAAATAGATAAAAAGATAATAATAATTGTCTGTCTAAATAAAACTAGTAATAATAAGATCTGTTTGATCTTAATTTCCAACAGTCTCCCCTCTAAGATCAAAAGATCTTAGTTCTTCATAGCCTTCCTTGGTGTGATCAAGTGATGATTGTGAAATCATCACTGTTGCTGTCTTCAAACCCCTTGTCTTCTTCCTTTACCATCTGACTTGTGCTTCCGGTCTCATAGTGTATTTGAGACATTCCTTGGTTATCATGATACTTGTTGTCGAGATTCTCCAATTGGATGCCAAAGTGCTCCATCTTCTTTTTCCCATGAATGTTAGAATCAGTGGTATATGCACTTGATCCATCTGATCTTCTTGGCAATATCCCTTGCCTTGTGAGACAAGTCCTTCTGTCTTCACATGTGAAACCCTTGCAGTGTTGTAATAACAACAAAAAACATTCAAGTAGAGATTGTAGCAGGCCTTTATCTCCTCACCATGACTCTTTGCCAGGCCAAGTATCTCAGCAATGTAACCAAAATCATTTTGAAACAATATACTCAGATATCCTCCTAATATTTCCACAAGTTTGTAAAGATCCAAGAGATGAATCTTTATACCATTTATATATGGTGGTAAAGGCCCTGGTAGTTGTTTCTTTAAGTAGACATTGTAAAACCATATGAAAGCCTTATCAAACTTTCCTCTAAACTTGTCCCATTCTTGACTTATTAGCATGTCATCTTTAATTAAATCTAAGAATGAAACATAATCATTAAATGATGAAATCTGTGTAGGATAGTATACACCTTTGATGTATATGAAATCATCTTCCTGTGGGGTGACATTCACTGCTTTCTTCTTGCCTGGACACATGTATGCATAGTGTCCCACATCATTAAATCTATAGCATGTAACCTTCTTTTCATCCAGCAGTTTAAAGTAATCTTCTATGTATCTGTTGTGTTTCTCATTCATCTTATTTTTGTCAAAATAAGATGAGGAAGGGTCCTTGAACATGGGAACCAATTTGCATCTGTTCCCTTTGAAAGATAATTCAATCCCTTGTGACTCCAACTGTTTTGCAGACAACACATTCAAGGTCACTTCTGGTGTATAGTGTACACCAGGAATAATAAAGACCTCTGATCCAATTCGTATGTTTACTTCTCCTATCCCATGAACAATGAGTATCTTACTCAGATCCCTCAGTTTCTCAACAACAAATTTCTCCTTCAATTTTGAGAATAGATTCATGTTTGTGCAAACATGATTATCTATGTTGTTGCTTACATACCGGATTCTATCCCACTCTCCTTCATCAGATCCCTCCACCATGAAATCAGTGGATAAATGGATTGTTTCAGGGTATATAATTTCAGTGGTTGGTGTGTTTGTGAGGTTTCTAATTGTAGTGCCTGCAACTTCTTTGAGTTTCTCTTTGTTTGGACAGTTCCTTGCTATGTGTCCCCTAAGTCTGCACTTAAAGCAGACATATCTTTTATGCCTCTCCAAAGTTTCTTGCTTCTGTGATAAATGGTTGTTATACACATTGAAATCTTCCAGTTTCTTTCTTAACATCTCCTTGCACTCACTTGAAATCTGCCTGATGCAGTTTCCAAATTTTGACTAAGTTTCTCTCTTAACTTGTCTGTGTAAAAACTCCCTTTGAGATCTCCCAGGCTTTTGGCTATGATGCCACATGTTGTTTTGGTTAGGCCTTTGCGTTTTAGGCCTGAACCAGATATTCTCAATATGAGAGTTTTGGTTTACCATAGTTGAGACAGTTTGTGAATTGATGAGAAAGTAAATATGCAGAAATATTTGTATGCAAGGATAAACAGAAATATAGAATTTGGAGGGAATAAAGTACATGAATTTAACTGTATTATTGCTTAAAGATAACTGTCAAATACATAGTATATATAGGGAATGAATAGGCATGACAGCAAAAGTTGTGATGGTCCAGATTATAAGACACAACTCTTTACAAATAACTGTCATTTGACTGCCTTTCAACCATATAAACGTCTAACCATAATAACTGACTATTTGTCCATGTCAGCAATCCTACAACTAGAGTTTTATGCAACCTTATTGGCTGCTTACATATCTGCACCAAATAGATACAAAGATAATAATAATTGTCTGTCTAAAACTAGTAATAATAAGATCCGTTTGATCTTAATTTCCAACAGTCTCCCCTCTAAGATCAAAAGATCTTAGTTCTTCATAGCCTTCCTTGGTGTGATCAAGTGATGATTGTGAAATCATCACTGTTGCTGTCTTCAAACTCCTTTTCTTCTTCCTTTACCATCTGACTTGTGCTTCCGGTCTCATAGTGTATTTGAGACATTCCTTGGTTATCATGATACTTGTTGTCGAGATTCTCCAATTGGATGCCAAAGTGCTCCATCTTCTTTTTCCCATGAATGTTAGAATCAGTGGTATATTCACTGATCCATCTGATCTTCTTGGCAATATCCCTTTCCTTGTGAGACAAGTCCTTCTGTCTTCACATGTGAAACCCTTGCAGTGTTGTAATAACAACAAAAAACATTCAAGTAGAGATTGTAGGAGGCCTTTATCTCCTCACCATGACTCTTTGTCAGGCCAAGTATCTCAGCAATGTAACCAAAATCATTTTGAAACAATATACTCAGATATCCTCCTAATGTTTCCACAAGTTTGTAAAGATCCAAGAGATGAATCTTTATACCATTTATATATGGTGGTAAAGGCCCTGGTAGTTGTTTCTTTAAGTAGACAGTGTAAAACCATATGAAAGCCTTATCAAACTTTTCTCTAAACTTGTCCCATTCTTGACTTATTAGCATGTCATCTTTAATTAAATCTAAGAATGAAACATAATCATTAAATGATGAAATCTGTGTAGGATAGTATACACCTTTGATGTATATGAAATCATCTTCTTGTGGGGTGACATTCACTGCTTTCTTCTTGCCTGGACACATGTATGCATAGTGTCCCACATCATTAAATCTATAGCATGTAACCTTCTCTGTCCCATCTTCATTTCCATGAGATCCTTCATCCAGCAGTTTAAAGTAATCTTCTATGTATCTGTTGTGTTTCTCATTCATCTTATTTTTGTCAAAATAAGATGAGGAAGGGTCCTTGAACATGGGAACCAATTTGCATCTGTTCCCCTTGAAAGATAATTCAAGCCCTTGTGACTCCAACTGTTTTGCAGACAACACATTCAAGGTCACTTCTGGTGTATAGTGTACACCAGGAATAATAAAGACCTCTGATCCAATTCGTATGTTTACTTCTCCTATCCCATGAACAATGAGTATCTTACTCAGATCCCTCAGTTTCTCAACAACAAATTTCTCCTTCAATTTTGAGAATAGATTCATGTTTGTGCAAACATGATTATCTATGTTGTTGCTTACGTACCAGATTCTATCCCACTCTCCTTCATCAGATCCCTCCACCATGAAATCAGTGGATAAATGGATTGTTTCAGGTTATATAATTTCAGTGGTTGGTGTGTTTGTGAGGTTTCTAATTGCAGTGCCTGCAACTTCTTTGAGTTTCTCTTTGTTTGGACAGTTCCTTGCTATGTGTCCCCTAAGTCTGCACTCAAAGCAGACATATCTTTTATGCCTCTCCAAAGTTTCTTGCTTCTGTGATAACTGGTTGTTATACACATTGAAATCTTCCAGTTTCTTTCTTAACATCTCCTTGCACTCACTTGAAATCTGCCTGATGCAGTTTCCAAATTTTGACTCAGTTTCTCTCTTAACTTGTCTGTGTAAAAACTCCCTTTGAGATCTCCCAGGCTTTTGGCTATGATGCCACATGTTGTTTTGGTTAGGCCTTTGCGTTTTAGGCCTGAACCAGATATTCTTAATATGAGAGTTTTGGTTTACCATAGTTGAGACAGTTTGTGAATTGATGAGAAAGTAAATATGCAGAAATATTTGTATGCAAGGATAAACAGAAATATAGAATTTGGAGGGAATAAAGTACATGAATTTAACTGTATTATTGCTTAAAGATAACTGTCAAATACATAGTATATATAGGGAATGGGCATGACAGCAAAAGTTGTGATGGTCCAGATTATAAGACACAACTCTTTACAAATAACTGTCATTTGACTGCCTTTCAACCATATAAACGTCTAACCATAATAACTGACTATTTGTCCATGTCAGCAATCCTACAACTAGAGTTTTATGCAACCTTATTGGCTGCTTACATGTCTGCAACAAATAGATACAAAGATAATAATAATTGTCTGTCTAAAACTAGTAATAATAAGATCTGTTTGATCTTAATTTCCAACATTTGCAAGCTTCGACATCTTAAACAAGCATAGTTGGGACTATAATAAAATTTTCGCGAATTATTAAAATTACTTCAGATATTTCCAACCTCAAGATGAACAACTTATGCCATTGTTTAATTATCCAGGAACATTTAACAACGGATTACTGGGCTGCGTTAGATGAAGTTGAAACAAGAACAATCTTAACTTGTCATTTAAAACATGTCAAATTCCTTGAAATGATTGGAGAAAAGCGGAGACTGGTTATAGCGCGTTCTTACTGGAGCATGGGAATGTGTTGGGAGGAAATTATTTTCAGCTGGCGTAGCAAAGTCAAGTACCATGAGAAGTCATTGAAGATGATGAATAAACTTTCAAAACTCCACAAGGCTTCTTCCACCGTGAAACTGATAGCTGTTCTCAAGGAATGCTGAGACAAGTTTTATGTAGAACTTTAACTACCAGTAACACCAACTTACATAGTCCTGTTATGGGGTAGTTAGATTTCTCATGTAGGTGCTTTTGGATTTGGCCTTCACAATACCCTAAATTTATGTTACCTTAATTTTCTATTAGTTCTTTGCTTTGGTGGTCTGAGTAAATGACTATTTGTTAGAGGTGGCGGAATGGGTGTATTAGGTAATCGATTAAAACGGGTACTGGTCAAAACGGGTACTTATAAGTGTGTATTGTAACTTGATTGACTGCCCATTTTACATCCTATATTTTTTAGTAATTTTTTGTTATGTCAATTAGTGAATACGCCACCCTTTTCATGATGTCGAAGAAGAATGTCTACAGTGGACTGAACATGGTAACTCAATTCGGACAGAAAATGTATTTAGAGTTTCTGCCAAAACAATTTCAAGACCAATTTGCATCATCATCATCAGTTGAAACAATGTTGCAGATGATCTACACCATATTGTCATCTCATTTCAAATTGATGGCCTAGTTTTATGAGGGCAGTTTGGTGGGTAAAGTATCTATTTAAGTTTTAACACAATAACTCCCAAATACGTATACCATAACCAAAAATCATAGTCTTGAACATTAGAGCATCTGTAGTGGTTGTACAACTGCCCACCATTGTTACCACTTATCCGAGCTAATATAAATATCTGATTAGCTTTGAAACAAACTAACATTTTTCATCGCAATTGTCATTGGTTAGCATCACAACAAAATCATTGAGAAAAAGGAACTAAATGACAAAATTTCTCTAAAAAATAGCCATCAGTTAAACATGGAGTTATAAAGAGAACCAGTACACAGTTTATACTAGACGAGCATAACAGTAGTATCTAAAAGAACAAAGTATTAACCAAAAGAAGGGAAGCAACACCATTATACTTTGTTTATACGTTTGTTTTATTAAAAATATCATTCTTTATCTTCTTCCAAATTATTGTGAACACCAACAACAATTTAGGCACAACTTTTTTTTCCCTGATCCACTGGTCAAGAAAGAACAAATAGTAATATGTAAAATAGATACGAGGAATACCAAATAATCTATATGGTGTACGTTAGGCAGGAAAATATATGCAGTGTAATGCTAAAAGAAGTGAAAATGTATGCAATGTAATGCTAAAAGAAGTGATAGTATATGTGATGTTTAAGCTTCTAAAGGAATAAGTGCTTTACCAAACTGCTTAATTCTTGAAATATGGTTTTGATATTTGAAGACAACATAATATTTTTCAGAGGATGAAGGTATAAATTGTTTCTTAACATTAAGCTTTTCTGATTCTATATCATCTCTAAATCTATTAACCCTTTAGGTCCACAACAGGTCTACAACAGTAGATCCACAAGCTCTTTCACAAGTGGGTCATTCAACATCATGAAAAGGAATGTGCATTCTCTATGTACAAACAGAAAAGTACTAAAAATGTAGGTGTAAAAATGGGCAGTAAATGCTACAATACACCTTATAAATTGAGAAATGATTTGGAGGCCTAAACGTTGTCGCTAATTTCATGCTTAAACTTGCATGACACCAACCTATTGGTTGCACCTAAAGGACCCACTACTTCACAAACCAATAAAACATTGACACACAAGTTTAGGCACATCTTTAGTCCTACCAATCATTTCTCTTATAAATTACCCATTTTGACCCATATTTTAATTTACTCAGACCAACCTAATACAAAGTAATAATAGACAATTTAAGGTAACATTCTAAAATATATTACACTTTGATAGATGTGTGTCAAATCTCACCAGTGAAACTCTAGGACAAGGACCAACAACGAAAGGCGATCAAAGACACATGAATAATGTCAACATGAATTGATAAAGAAAGTAGGCAAGAATTAACTGTAATCATGCACAAACACTTCTGATCAATCATCACAGCAAAATCATACATTTGGGAATGGATCAACCCAATATTTGCAGACTCACTAAAAGCAAGACCAAACACTCCCAACTCAAAGTCACTTCCACACCCTCATGAAAAGGATAATGTATTACCGAGCCACCAAAGTACTGAAATGTTATATCTGGAAAACTAGGAGGGTCAAACGAGTAACAAGCACTAAAAAATCACCCAATTTGATACAAACATGTTACCCAACCCACCAGTTTTACCACTTCTGACACACTGTGTTTTACTCGAACCAAAAAAATGCAAATATCCAAATCCAAAAAGAATCTACATAAGAAACATGGTTAGTAGTTACCATAGCATGACTGCATATTAATTACAGTTTCATCGAAAGCTTGAATAATCAGTACTTCAAAAAACTTGAATTTTCAGTACTTTAAAAGAGTAATCAACTTAACAGTTGGATACGCCTTGTAGAATTTCGACACTTGATTCATTGTGTCTGTTGACATCGCATGGTACATTTCTTCATTACGCCAACTGAAAACCAATTCCTCCAACGCATTTGCATACTTCAGTAAGCAACGGGCTATAACTAATTTTTGTTTTAATCCATCAAATTCAAGAAACTCGACCCTTTTGAGATGACGAGTCAAGATTTCCCTTGTTTCAACTTCATCTAACGCCCAATATTCCGGTCCATAGGATTCCTAAATCATCAAAAAATTGCATTACTGGAATTCTTGAAACATGTATTAGATGCTTACGTTTTTTAAGCTTCCAAAGTAAAACTTAAGGTCACAATTTCACGACTCTTTCGCCCAAAAATTACAGATGACTTGTGTATACAATTCAAATGTAGAGGGATAATTCAATCAATATATGTAAAAATAAGTCATTGTGGCCAATGATTTATTGATAACGGGTCAAACGGCCTAGATATGAAGATTTAGCTATAAAAAGGTATCAAATAGTTTTCAAATTGCCGGAAGTATTCAAAGAATTACATCCTTGTCCCACTAGTAACTTTTGTTAATTATTAATCTATTAACAACTTACCAAATCTTTAAAAAAAAATGGGGCAGGTCAAGGTAACAAAACCATGCAGTTCAACCAATCCATAAATTTTACGCCTTATTATTCCTAATACAACCAACCTTTTCCCAACCATAATTCAAGGTATTCTCTTCTAAAGCCTATACGATAAGTATGTTCAAGTTTCTTTTGGTTTTTCGCACGTGAGCGTAACCTTTGATATGGTCAGGTCAAGATTAAGACACTAAGTGTGGAAGTGAGCCATAATTGTCCAAGATTACGATACAACAAAGGATCTTCTAATAAGATGAGAAAGACTACCTTTTGAACGATCAAATGAAGAGATTCCAAAATTGGAGAACATCTAATAATTCGGATAATAACATTCAAAGTGTAGGCACAAATTGTAGTCGTTATCTCAAGTTTCTTCAGATTGGGAAAAGATGCAGGGAAATCTCTTATCAGGCCAGGCGCAGCATCCATTAACTATCAAGAAAAATAAAAGATTCCATCAAGAAGGTGTGACCACATCCAGATGTCTTTCTATATTGTTTATTCGTATTGTGGCGGGGTTGGTGGCTTGGTGCTACTACGGTCAGCAACACTTGTGTGTTAGGAAAAAACAGATGATATTCACAAAAGTAATTAAAAAGATGAAAGTAAATGAAAGCATAATCCAACTAAACATAGAAATTTACATGGCTTAGTCAAAATTTGACTTGTATTACGGCCACACTAGCACTCTTCAGTCTTAGAGTTCAGAATTAAGTGACGTATGAATATGTGGAGAAGTACCGGATATTGCAAGGACAGAAAAATGCTATATACCAAATATTTCATCTGTCCTGCGGCAAATGAAATGCCTCCCTTTTTGGAAGAATTTAGGGCTAAAATAACATATACCATCAACTTTTATGCTAACGATTTTGCTCCACAAGATTCCCACGTACGTTTCATCATTCGTGTGACTATTTAAAATAAAATAAGTGATATACTCCTATTCAAATGCATCTGAGTCGAATATCAGAAAACAAATGTACAATCAAGATAAAGCAGAATTCTAAGTTTGAAATTTTTGGTTACTTATAGTAATTATGAATTTTACATAAAGAGAATAAGGCGCCATTTGATATTGACTTAATTATCTTCATTTAAAAAATTATTAATTTGTTAAGTCCGTAAAGATTTGCTTGTTAGAAAACCTAACCTCGAAGCATAACTTAACAAAAAAAGTCAGAAGGGTGTTGCTCTGTCCATTTAAATCAATGATATTTACATAATTTTTGTAATTCAAACATAAAACAAGCAACAGTTGTTCGACTACAAATATACATTATATATCTACACAGACAACATATATAATTAAACATAACTTAATAAATATTAAAAACAGACAAGCCCTAAATATGAAACAGGTCAATGTATACCACACAATGAGCAAAATATGCAAATTCAGGTATATTAGCAAAAAAACCCAGTTAAAAAAAAGGTTTAAGCAAATCCAGAATGTCATGATCCGTAAAGAAACTTAATTAAGAGTAAAATCAAGAATAGTAGCTATAATTTTCAAAAAAAAAAAATAAAAAAAAATAGATGGTAGAACCCAACTTTGTTATAAATCATGTATGTCCTTCGATAAATGGAATGTTAAGTCCCCCCTCGTGTCCAATATAAAGCGATATTTATAGTTCAAATTTAATGATGATATAAACTTTGTCTACCCACAATTCTGATGCTTAGCCATAAGTAAAAAGTATTTAAAGCATTTATCCCAAACACTTTTATACTATGTCGCAGTCAAAAATGGGAGAACAAACACATCACATATTTCACCATTTATATTGTTTATATTGCACATAAATGACATCAAATGAAGAATTGTACATAAATAAAATTAAGTGTTTACCCAAATGATAAAGGAGTTGAGTGACAAAGATTCCACATGAGATATTCCAACTAACACCTTCGGTATGGTGTCAACCAATTTAGATTTTTCATTCCAGTAGAATTTGTCTCGAGGTAGAATCACAGCCTTCTTCAAGGAATTTACATTCTCCAAGATAAAATGTTCTTTGAATTCAATGCCAACACACTCAAGAAGCTCCAAATCATGGCATGCAACCTTAAGGCCAAGATTAGTGATTCCCCGTCCATAAAAATCATTATTCAGCTGATGAATTCTTAAAGTCTTGAGCTTTGAACATGAAATACTCAGAATCTCCCCCAAGTTGCGATATGTATTGAAGCAATCTATCAAACATAACTCCTCGAGTAATGGATAATTTTTTGTAAACTTTTCTACCATATCAAGTTTCGCAATGATATTGTTCAGTTCAAGAACCTTAAGTGCCGGAAAAGACATACAATCAGGAAATACTAAAAAAGAACGTGGATACAAATCCAACCTTAATGACTCCAATGAATCACAAGTTACCAGACATTGTGGCCACTTAATAACATGATTCTCCCTAGTGCAGAACATCAAGTCAATTTTTTTGGCTTTGCGCGTCACAGCAGTATTAACCCACCGCCATATTGTCACTGGCATGTAGTAATTCAAACATCTTAAACGAAAACTATTCAAATCTAGGGTTTGGTTTTCTAAAACCCTAGAAACAAACTCTTTGAATCTTTTCTTCTGTGGTTTTGTAGGATTTTTGGGTCCTCGAGAAACATCTAAGTCTATAAAGGGAATAGAAGTCCATAAATACCTCCATCGTGTGGACAAAATGCTGGTTCGAACTATTTCTTCGGTTGTTGAAAGGCCTTGAAGAATCAACAGAAGAACAACGTCGGGCATGTTGCTGATGAAATCGACACCATTTTTGTGTTTTGGAGGTTTAGTTCGCTTGGGTCTCGTCATGATTTTGTCTTCTTATCAAACAGGTTGTGTGCAGAAAACAATCGATCTGTAGCAGAAATGAAAAGATTTCTAGTGCATTTGGGACCGTGGGTCTTTTGGGGCTGCGCACTAATATTTCTAAGGGGCTTTTTTTTTTTTTTTTTTTTTTTTTTAAATTTTTTTTTTTTTTTTTTTTTTTTTTNTTTTTTCAAATATTAATATCTTTCAAACCGTTAATCGTTAAGTGAAAAAAAATATACCGTTACAACGAGCATTTAATTATCTTTCTATAGATAGGCATTTTTATATATTTTCGTCAAAAAATTTTTTTTTTCGCTTTTTTCATGTTTTTTTTCGTGGCCGAAAAAATCACATATGATATATCATATATGATATTACATATCATATATGATATGTAATATCATATATGATATATCATATGCGATATGTAATATCATATATGATATATCACATATGATTTTTTCGGCCACGAAAAAAACGTGAAAAAAAACGAAATTTTTTTTTTGTTGAAAGCATATCAAAATGCCCGTCTATAGAAAGATAATTAAATGCTCGTCGCGATGGGGTAATTATTTTCGCTTAACAATTAACGGTTTAAGAGATATTTAAATTATAAAAAATGGGTGAAATATTAAATGCTTTTAATCTAAACCATTGATTTCTTTTTAAATGGATGGTGAGGATGAGTCCCTTGGTATGTAAGAAAAGTTTGGTATTTGATATAACTCTACTCAAAAACTTAACTTATAATACGTAAACTAAAAACACATCTTCTATATAATAGAAGAACACAGAGTGAAAAAATATATATATAAATAAATAATAAATAAATAAAAATTGATGAAAACCCAAAAACTGAACTAATAGAAGAACTCAATTTCCTTGCGCGATAAAATAAAAATTTTTTATTAGACAATAAAATTTAAATTCAAAGTAAGTTGGCATTACTATAATTTAAGTATTCATTATACTGAGTACTAGTTTTAAAATCCTTGCACGCACGAGGTTTGAGTAATAATACAACGTGCAATAGTATTTTAATAATAAACTTCTAAAATATAGTATAAAATTAAATAATATTTTAATCAATTTGTTTTAAAGTTAAATATTATGACATTCATAAATTCATGGTTTTGTAAAGTTTAAGATTTTTCATAAAATTGTATTAAATAGTTTATACTTATATAGTTATATACTCATGCATGCGTTGTTTTACATAATTTTTAATTATGTATTAATATGACTAATATTTTGTATACATTTTTGTTGCATAAATGATTTGATTTTGTCTAATTGTTATGGAGTTTAAACTTATATTTTGTATAGATTTAACCATTGGTAACAAAAAAATTATGTTGTATTTTTTTAATAAAATATTAAATATAAAGTGTACAAAGTTTAGGGGGTATTTGTTAAATATATAAAGTTATTTAAAAACATGGAAACTAATAAGTTTATTTAGGTCCATATAATTTATTTAAAGTTTAACAACTAAAGTTTTATTTATTATCTTCTCCTTTGTTTTAATTGTATAATTTTTACAAAATCGACAAATATATTGTTATGCATATTTTTGTGTATGAAATTTAATTGATTGTGGCCAAATTAAAGTCAATTTTGATTTTTATTGGCTAACAGGATTGACAAATTTTGTCACGTAGGCAGAACGAAGCACTCATATTGGTCCAATTTAGTTTTTCAACCTTCTTTTTTTCATTTTTTTGAAAATCTCTTATTATATATGCGATGAAAATCTCTTATTAAATGTAAAATAATATTATATTTTAATTTTCCAATAGAATTTAGATAAAACCCAAAACTTTAGAAAAAGATTAATCTTATATTTAAGTTTATGTATTTAAGCGTGACCTTTTTAGTTTTCATAACTTTTAATACGTTCATAAATTTAACGCTAGAAGAATATATGAGCATGGCACGGAATTTTATAGCAGCAAATTTTATAGTTGTGTGGTTATTTTTTTTCATCAACTATGAACTAATAGAACAATAAAAAAAAAAGAAATTGCAATATGATATCGTATATAATAGAGTTTGTGGATCAATTCTCCAAAATTATTAGTGCTGGCATAACATAAGAAAATGTCTCCTTTTTTAGGAAACTACATTAAATAAAAAGTTGCTATATATGATATATCATATGTGATATGTAATATAATATATGATATATCACATATGACTTTTTCGGCCACGAAAAAAACGTGAAAAAAAAAACGATTTTTTTTTTTTTTTTGTCGAAAGCATATCAAAGTGCCCGTCTATAGAAAGATAATTAAATGTTCGTCGCGATGATGTAATTATTTTCGCTTAACAATTAACGGTTTAAGAGATATTTAAATTATAAAAAATGGGTGAAATATTAAATGTTTTTAACCTAAACTACTGATTTCTTTTTAAATGGATAGTGAGGATGAGTCCCTTGCTATGTAAGAAAAGTTTGGTATTTGATATAACTCTACTTAAAAACTTTACTTATAATACGTAAACTAAAAACACATCTTCTATATAATTGAAGAACACAGAGTGAAAATAAATATATATAAATGAATAATAAATAAATAAAAATTGATGAAAACCCAAAAACTGAACTAATAGAAGAACTCAATTTCCTTGCGCGATAAAATAAAAGATTTTTAGTAGACAATAAAATTTAAATTCAAGGTAAGTTGGCATTACTATAATTTAAGTATTCATTATATTGAGTACTAGTTTTAAAATCCTTGCATGCACAAGGTTTGAGTAATAATACAACGTGCAATAGTATTTTAATAATAAACTTCTAAAATATAGTATAAAATTAAATAATATTTTAATCAATTTGTTTTGAAGTTAAATATTATGACATTCATAAATTCATGATTTTGTAAAGTTTAAGATTTTTTCATAAAATTGTATTAAATACTTTATACTTATATAGTTATATACTCATGCACGCGTTGTTTTACATAATTTTTAATTATGTATTAATATGACTAATATTTTGTATACATTTTTGTTGCATAAATGATTTGATTTTGTCTAATTGTTATGGAGTTTAAACTTATATTTTGTATAGATTTAACCATTGGTAACAAAAAAAAAATTATGTTGTATTTTTTTAATAAAATATAAAATATAAAGTGTACAAAGTTTAGGGGGTATTTGTTAAATATATAAAGCTATTTAAAAACATGGAAACTAATAAGTTTATTTAGGTCCATATAATTTATTTAAAGTTTAACAACTAAAGTTTTATTTATTATCTTCTCCTTTGTTTTAATTGTATAATTTTTACAAAATCGACAAATATATTTGTGACAACTGGCAAATTAGGGAGCTATTTTAAAAATCCGCATTACTTTAAAAATCTAACGATATGAAACATGTGCAATTTATTTCTATTGGAATATGTCTACTATGAATTGGTGACTTGATTCTATGAAATCTTAATGGAATTTTATTCGTATCGTGGATTTTTATATGAGATATATGCTATGGATATTATTTACCTTGTCTAGTAGGCACTACGTTGACTCCGGCACTAGAAAAACCTAACGAGTTAAATTTTTTGAATAATGGTCGCGTTTAAACGAGGAGTGAACGTTTTATCATTTATATGAATCGGGAAGTGTTTTGGGAGTTAATGGTGGCTTATAAAAATATATTTCGGCGACGTTTAATATTTTTGAAAGTAAATAAGCGTGTTACGGGAAAACCGGTTAATAATATTCACCTAAACTAAAAAGTTATTGTGGTTCATTTTGGAAACATGAAACTTTAGGGGCCAATGTGTAATTTTCGGGTATAATACCCTTTTCTCTAACCCTAACCTCACATATTATACCAAAATCCACCACACCCCTTTCTTCTTCCTCTTGTCACCGCCGGCTACCACCCACAACACCACCACCGCCGACCTCCAAGCAACACCACCACCACCAAACGAATTCCCATCATTTTCTTTACTAGATCTACTATAACATGCGCTCAAAACTCGTGTTTTGAGCTCATTAATCACCAAACGCACCACCTTTTTCCGTGTTTAGTTCGAGTTTTGTGTTCTTTCTTGTGAAACCGAAGGTAAGACGAGCCACAAGGAAGTTGTGACTCGAATTCGTATAAAAACGTGACCAAGAGGTCACGAATCTCATTTTGTTCAGTTGGGTTTTGATTCAAAACTAAAGATAAATTGGGTTTATGTAAAAAAAA
>LBNU01017901.1:33917-46530 GCA_014162995.1 Artemisia annua
GCACTTTAACAACCAATAAAAGACCAATGGGGGTACAAACTTTACACATGAGCTCGGTATTCTACCTAAGCTCCTAAACACATATTACCTTTAATCTCGCATATCCAAATCCTTAATCCTTACATTCAAGCCAATCCATATAAACATGCCAACCTACAAAACGATTAGACAACTAAACCGTAAGCACAAAGGCTTAGTAAGTAAAACGACTATAACATACAATTATACTTCAATCCACATAATGCATCATATACATAAAATACTTACTTCATGGCTCACTACTCAAATCTCAACTAGCACATAACATCAACATATTCCATAGCATCATCTCATCACATAAGCCATAAACATGGCATCACATATCTTCTCAACATAGGCATACATAACACATAATGATAGAAATCCATATAACATATGCTATCACACTACTACAAAAAAGGGCATAGAGCCCGGTTGAAAAGGTGCAAAGAGCCCGGTTTTGCATGAGGGCACAAAGGGGGAGGGACTCTATTCGAAAAGCAAATAGAGCCCGGTTTTTAAAACGGGCTCTATTACATGTTATAGAGCCCGGTTTTATGTCAAAGAACATGGCTCTATGTGAACAAAAATAATTAAAAAAAAAATCTTTCCAAACTTGAAATCAAATTCCTTTTGACAAAATGAACATTGTATTGATTCAAATAAGGAGATCGACTCATAGTTGTCATATTACAAGTTAACATAATTGAAAAAGCTACAAGCTAACATAATTGACTACTTGAACGAAAATGAAAGTGAAAAATACACCATTGCGTTACTTTGAAGTCTTGTTTTTATGCATTGCCCTCGAGTAACCACCGAAAGATATGGGGTTGATGAAATTGATGACGTTTCAAACCCGTCTTTATATAGTGAACCACACCAGATGATAAATAGATAATAAGTCTCGTCTTTGCCCATCCTAGCACATGCTCTAAACTAGAAAAGTAACTGGCAAAACACCACATCGACCACCTGCAGAAACTAAAACAAACTTAATTCACCTTCTGCGCTTTGAATCCATATAGTGTATAAAGTATGAACATGTTGGTCATAAACATTACAGCCTACGTTTATATATGACTATAATATTACGATGATCCCGCAAGAGAACTTATAAGACCCTATAGGATACAAATCACTTATTTATCTGTAAGCTTCTACAATACTATAGATCATCTAACCTTATTATGCGACTTGTAAATAAAACATATAATATAAGAGCATAACTTAAACTCCTATTAGATTGTTCAATCACACATCAGGTTACAAGATAGAAAAATTAATATCACTTCCCCTCAAGTTTATGCATATCAGTTACAATACATCTATGGTATATGCTTGTGTGTCTGAAGATCTCTATACTTTTTAGCAAGAGCATGATCTATCATGTAAACCTGTTGACATATAAAAAATGCAGAAATACATATATAACTACATGAAGTATATGAACTCGGATCCTCTCCCATTTATAAAGTATCCTTGTTTTGCGGCACACGCTACATGGGATAAAAATTGTCTATAATCCATGTCAATGTGTATATTTCAAAGAAACAGTAAGGCAATTTACTAGTAATGGTTATCACGCCACATATTTTCATAAACAAAAAGAAACATACACCTTACCTTACCTTGCACTAGTTACTGTTCCTATGCTTATCCCAGTCAAGATCCCTCTGATTTCCTCATGCTCTACAAAATCCACATATATTGTTTTCATATGATATTTAATCTTCCATTCAATAAAAAGTAGAGACATTTAATCTTCGATGTCACAAATATGTTTTCATGACATTTGTGTCACCATCTTGAATACATTGAAAATCAGGGGTTTAACAAGTTGACATAACTTAGGATTTTATACTTGACCAAATATACAAGCATATGGAGAACTTATAGGTAAAGGTGGCAGTTTTGACCCATTCACTTATAAATCTGCAGTCATATTTGATAAACAAATAAGTTGATTATTATGTACCAAAAATCACTTTAACTAGAACCTGTTTTCACCCATTACCTGACCAACCCATTTTGCCATGTCTACTTTTTAGAAAATAAGAGAGACCGTAGTCATGGTAAATTTGAGCACTGCATCTCTTAAAAGCCTATGGATGAAATGATTTTGATCATGTTTTCTAGGATAAAATAGTAAGCATACCAACTACAGTACTAACTAGAGGTTCAAATCATGAGCAAAAGAAATTAATAATGCTAGTGGTTGCTTGCTGTTACATGTACAGATTGCTTACGAGTTTTGTATACTCGACTAAGTTATTGACAACCATGTATTTTTAGTCACTCGCTTTATTTGTGCCAATAGTCTTTGCCCAAAGGTGTGTATCTTATAAACAAGTATAGAAGGAAAACAATCAACTTATGGTTTTACCATATTATCTTCTTGTGGATGTTTCTCTGAAGTTATACTTCATATATGCATTCTCTTAGAGTAACTAGTTAATACTTTTGAAAATGGAATGAATGTCATTCAACTAAATAAATATGAATTGATAGAGGCTTACACCATGCTCACTGATGCTGCAATAGTGCACTAGCAAATTGGAAGTGTGGAGAATGACCAAAGCAAAGAGGATCATCGATCATAGTTGGTCCAGCAATCCAACCGAGCAGCCCAACAACCCATGCCAACGATAGTACTCCTGATCCAATCACCGCAGTGATTATATGAGAAGACGTTGTCCAATAGGTACCTTAATGTTCACAAAATTTGACAAGCCTTCAGAAAAATGATGAACCTTTAAAAGGGGTTAGTTATTAATTGATATGTAATATTACCGGTACGCTTCAAACGACCATCGTCATTGAAGCTCTTTGAATAGTTAGCATCGATGTTCATGGAGTGTGTCTCAATGTCAACATTAGTTGTTATGCATAATATCATGCCTTTCTTCAACCTACCAAAGCAATCAATGATACAAACAAAGACAATGTATTTTCATAAATATAAATTAATAAGTAGAGCTATATGAGATACATTCAAAAGCTCCCAAATCTTTGGGCGTTTTTTCTCCTTTATCAATTTAATTACCTTTCATTCATGACACACACCTGTATATTCATATAGGAGCAAAACCTTCGTTCTTCAAGCTTGTAATAAGTTAGTCTAACACCAAAACAAAAGCAACTAATAGTCAAAGATAAAGTATCATTGATATTTACTTTGAGACCCAATCAACCATTTATTCAAGTNTACCATATTATCTTCTTGTGGATGTTTCTCTGAAGTTATACTTCATATATGCATTCTCTTAGAGTAACTAGTTAATACTTTTGAAAATGGAATGAATGTCATTCAACTAAATAAATATGAATTGATAGAGGCTTACACCATGCTCACTGATGCTGCAATAGTGCACTAGCAAATTGGAAGTGTGGAGAATGACCAAAGCAAAGAGGATCATCGATCATAGTTGGTCCAGCAATCCAACCGAGCAGCCCAACAACCCATGCCAACGATAGTACTCCTGATCCAATCACCGCAGTGATTATATGAGAAGACGTTGTCCAATAGGTACCTTAATGTTCACAAAATTTGACAAGCCTTCAGAAAAATGATGAACCTTTAAAAGGGGTTAGTTATTAATTGATATGTAATATTACCGGTACGCTTCAAACGACCATCGTCATTGAAGCTCTTTGAATAGTTAGCATCGATGTTCATGGAGTGTGTCTCAATGTCAACATTAGTTGTTATGCATAATATCATGCCTTTCTTCAACCTACCAAAGCAATCAATGATACAAACAAAGACAATGTATTTTCATAAATATAAATTAATAAGTAGAGCTATATGAGATACATTCAAAAGCTCCCAAATCTTTGGGCGTTTTTTCTCCTTTATCAATTTAATTACCTTTCATTCATGACACACACCTGTATATTCATATAGGAGCAAAACCTTCGTTCTTCAAGCTTGTAATAAGTTAGTCTAACACCAAAACAAAAGCAACTAATAGTCAAAGATAAAGTATCATTGATATTTACTTTGAGACCCAATCAACCATTTATTCAAGTGAACAGAACCATGTTCATAATAGCAAAAAACAGTATTAATTACTACTAGTAAACTTAAAAAAGTAGTCATCAGGTTATCAATGGCCACAAAAGACCTAAATCTCGAATCTTACCTAATTTATGAATTATAAGAAGCTAACCATGAGATATTAACAAGTGAGAAGAAGTAAACTAAAGAAAATTGAGCCCTAATTTAGGGATTGCCCAAAAATTCAAAGGAACATTTCTAAACCTACAATCATAAAATATTAAGCCTTATTAAGAAACACAAAAATAGTTACCCATGTTGTAAATGGCATAATCAGCGCCTTTAAGCTTTAAATCCCCAATTTACATGATATATCGATTTGCGAGGATATAACTGACGACTGGTATTGTGACTAGCAAGGGTCGATTGGAGAAATCGGATTTGGTTTAGTTGATGACAAAATGGAGAGATAATGTGAGATGAGATGAAGAGGATATGGGTAGGGTAGGTAGAAAACAAATAGAGGGAGCGAGGGATAATGAAAATGTGAATTTGATTTTTGGGGAAAGTTTTGAGCGGGACTGATTTTTGAGGATAATGAAAGTTTTGAGCCGGTTTTGTATAAGAAAAGAGGGTTTAGCACATAAAGCCCGTTTCGTTTTTATAATAGGGAACACGGTTCTATAAAAAGTAATAGAGCCCGGTTATTTCTAAGAAAACATGGCTCTATCCTTTTCCGACATAAAGCCCGGTTTTCTGAAAGAAAACATGACTCTATACCTTTTTTCAAAACTGGAGATCCTTTTAGAGCCCGTTTTTCATTAAAACCGGGCTCTATTAAGGGGGCTCTATTCACAAATCTCTAGTAGTGTCATCATTTTACTTACCTTAATCCAAGCTAAACATATCAAGAACATCATCATCATCACAATGATCCATCATCATCGTCGATCATAACAAACCGTAACCTAGCAACATAACAATAAATAACTTATCTTTCATATCATATCATCATATGATCATATGATGAAAACCCACTTATTCATACATCTTAACCTCGTTAATCATCAAGAACATGATACTTACTTGAAAGGGAATCATGATTTAAGCTTATCCTTTGACAAGAATGCATCTCATCTATTACTTGATCATCAAAGTCTCATCTTCCCTCCATTTCTTATCTAACAAAGACCTAAGAATAATGTAGAGGAGACTAGAATCTCCCGGATTTATTTAGCTAAAATACAAGTTTGAGTCATTGGCAAGAATAGCCCCTCAAGTCGATTTTCTTATAATTTGGCCACAACTAACTTATAACATACTTACCACAATAGCAACTTGGGCCCCTTTAGTTATACATCATATTTACATTACCACCTTAGTCATATTTTGACTATCGGGTTTGACCACAATGAAACATTCGTTGACTATCGGGCCCCTTTAGTTCACATTTTAAAAAATTATTACGCTGCCATACAGTTTAACAACATCGAAACCAGATACATTGGATATAAAACAACCCTTCCATGCACAATGTATTACCATCAACATTACGAAAAACAACATAATTAATCAACAAAAAGCCCGTGCATCGCACGGGTTGAATGACGCCTCATATCTAATAAAAGAGTAGTTATCCAAGCATTATAAGCCATCCTCTTTAATTTAAAGCTCTCATTCCTTTCTTATCTACCTATACTATAAGAAAAACCTTTGATATTACTGTGCACCCTCAAATGAAAGAATAGTTGCTTCCTATTACACACCTACCCAACCATTCATTTTCATTGACTTAGGCTGGACACAATAAGGTGGGTCGCGACCCACTTAAATTAGTTTGTCACCTTAGGTATTTTTAGTAATTTTCTTAGAATTTTCTTTTACTGTTTAGTATTTATTAGATTTAATATTAGTTTATTTAGTAATTAAGTAAAACTGTTAAGGTAATTAATTCTGTATAAATTTGTTAAACAGTAGCAAGTTTTTATATTTTTCCTAGGTTCTAAATAATATTTAGTATTCTTAGTAATTTTTCTAGAATTTTTACTTTTTATTTGGTAATTTTTAGATTTAATATTAATTAAAACAGTTTAATTGGAAAAACCAAAAAGAAATTAGAATAGTTGTTAAATTTTAATATGATTTTTATTTTTATAATTTTTCTAGCTTTGTCACATTAATTAGAATCTGTAAAAATAAATTTTATAATTATCCATTTTCATTTTCTAATTTTTCCCTTTTAAATAGTTTAATTAGGTTTTAATTATTAATTAGGTTTTTAATTTATAAAAGATCCACAAAAAGACAAAAATATTTCTTTTTAATTTCTATAAGTAATTTAAGTCATTTTAGGTTTTTAGAAAATAGTTTTGTAATTTCTTAAGTTAAAATTTTTAATTAAAATATTGTTAGGTTTAATATAAATAGTTTTTAAGTTAATTAAAATAGTTTATATTAAATAGTTAAATATTAAATTAGTATAATATTATTAATATATTTTCTTTTTAGATTTTAATTTTCTTTAATATTAAAAGTTTCAAAATTTTCATTTTTTACCCCAAAGTTTGGAACTTGTCATTTTCAGTCCCTGTAGTTTGGAAATTGGCAATTTTAGTCCCTGTACTTTGCTTATTTGCATTTTGTGTTATAAAGTTGTTATATCTGTTTATTGAGAATTCTCATTTTCAATTCCAAGCAATCAGTAGTGTAAAAATCCAAACAATCAATCTTTATCTGGTTACTATCCTTAATCACTCTTCCCATAAACGTTTTCCAAAACACAATTTCAGCCTCGTTGGGACTTTAACGACCCGGGGAAACACTATACTCCTCAGGATTTCATTGAGTTGGTCTTAGACTTCCAGGTTATCTTTGTTACGGTTGGCCATTCACAAGTGGCTAGCTCGTGTGACAATTACCTGTTGGTTCTGAGACCAATCAACATCTCTCTTTCTCTCTCTAAGATTTGATGAAGAAGGTCGTGATTTAGGTTGTTACCGGGCTCCTACAAAAGAGACATAATTTAAACACAGTTAATTTAAATACAACAGTGTAAATATAATACTCCGTAGTTGGGTAGGTTTGGTAACCTTTGATCACAGATTTTATAGCACTTCTTTGTAGACCTCGTTTCTTGTGCTATTCGTGAGGTTTCCGTCTTCATTAAAGAAAACAACTTTTAAATACTTTTCTTGCTTACAACGAGAGATATGTGGCATGTGTGTATATACTAAATAGGACGCAAATACAAACCAACTTGAATGAGAGATTGTCCATGACTTAAGTTGATCGTAATAACGAAAGATACTAACACGGCGAACTGCTTCCTTACAATCTTTAACTTTAAAGGTTTTTCCGCTGGTGAAATTTTCATAATTGCTATAATGACTCGTTTCCCATAACAGCTTCCTTGATTTTATTGACCTCAATGCAAGTTTTGGTCAACCTAGCCACACGAAGTCTTGTTCAATTGTACAAACCGTTCGGTTGATCAATGTTTCGTAAAAGCATTTCTAGAACACCCTCTTTCAATGTAAGCTTATGGGTAGAGACACAAGAGAATTTAACACTGTTAATAAACTCTGTAGAGAATACATCTTCGTTCATGCCGGTAGCATTTTCTTACTTGCGAACACCATTTTCTTACTTGCAAACACTGTTGTAGCTTAAACATGTGACTTTTTTGCTTGAAATAACCGATAACAAATGATCGTTTATACTGTCAACAAACTCATTTATAGGTGCAACTATGGCTTTTTCTATGAAGTATCGGTGGCCGTCAAGGTTAACCATTTCTAGCAAGCGAAGTCAATTGTGAAAAAAGTTTTTCTAATTTTGAGTTTTTATACGTTTTTTTTAATGCACAAAAAACGAATTTTAATGCACAAAAAAATTTTGATGCACAAAATTTTTAACTTGTTTTAGTTTGATGCGCACTGTTATTTTGATGAAAAAAGTCAAAAGAAGTTGGGTGCAAAAACGAATTTTTGATGCACAAAAAATCGATTTAATGTACAAACGTATTTTTTCATAATTTTTTTTTCGGATCCACTTTTAGAAAAACTACCTTCACAGCTTTTTCAAATTTCGAAAATTCCAATTTTTTTAAAAATTTCGAAAGTATTAAGAAAATAAGAAATTTTAATTTAAAAAATTTCAAAAGATTTCAATTTTTTAAAATTCCGAAATGTTTAAAAAGTTTAAAATTTTTAAAAAAGGTTCAAAATATTTAATCTTTAAATTATTTCATTAAAAATAGAAAACTATATATAGAGAATACATCTTGACGGCGTCACGTTATAACTTCTGACGCCGTCACCTCGCCGCCAAAGTAACTCTCGGATTGCTCAGATCCACTCTTGACGCCGTCACCTTTTAAAAGCTTCTGGGCCGTCTCCTTTGCTCAAACACGTGAACCCCAGGTTATAAACCTGCAAACCGAACCCCTTTTGATAGACCTTGAAGCCCCTGCAACGGCTGAGAAACTGCAGCAAACGGAACCCCCTGCACAACGTGAACCCCCTGTGGAAACAAACCTGTCACCCCAAACTGAACCCCCTGTGGTAGACCATGAACCCCTTGAGCAACATTATGACCTGCCCCCCTTTGGTAAACCTTGAACCCCCTGTGGAAACACTTGGGCCGAGTAGAGGCCATTGGGTCGTTTGAATCCTTAACGAGGATTTCATAAGGTATGTCAATCACAATCTCTCCATCATTTGCGTCTCCAAGCTTGCCATCATCAAGTTTCATATTTATTCAGCAAACTCTCGAGTCTCGTTCACATCTTTTGGACGACAACTTACAGTGAAACACGTATTTGCGGTTAATCGCAACATTTTACAATGGTACCATATGCACTACTTTATTATAGAGGCGCTAACAATGTCTTATCGATAACCTTTTGAAATAACGGGTAGCATCTTGTTAGCATCGTATTTTTATATTATGAAGTGTCGGTCATTATATTCTTGAATCATGTAATAGGTTGCGTTAGAAAGCGTTTTAGGAAGTTATATGTTCATTTATCAATTACTAGAAAGTCTAAGGGCCAAATATGTACAAGAACAAAAGCCCTAGACTTCACACCTATATAAGGTATTGTATAACCTCACTTTGAGGTTGGTTGATCATTTGGTAATAACATAGCTTATATTTCACACACATGATCCTCCCATCTCTCTCTCTCTACATCTCTCTTTCTCTCTCTAGATTTAGGTGAAGAAGGTCGTGATTTAGGTTGTATACGGGTTCCTACAAGTGGTATCAATCGCCAAGGGATAGATTTAGGTTGGTTTAGAATTAGTTTTGATTGGTTTTTGGCTCGTTTTGGATAGGTTTGGATAGGTTTTATTTGGGTCGTTACCATCTCCTCAATCGCCTCCATGTCAACAACCTCATGTCTCTCCTTATTTCCCTTCACCCACCCTAACGCTTTCCTTACTCCAACAGTGGGAGCCACCCCCTAGTGCGTCCCCCGTGCTCTTTTCCAAACACTTGTGTAATCGGATCTCTCCCTACCGTAAGGTATGTACCATCTTCGAGCATCTTTTGCTCTTTTTCAGCCTATCCACAAATATAAAACAATCGTTAGAAATTATATACATCTTTATATTAGTGATACATATCGTGATACTAGCATATATGGATTTACCAATTGTCGAAGTGTTCCTTCCATATATTCTGTTAACTTTCTTGCACCCAATGTTGTTTTGTCTTTTGGTAAGTGTGCCAAAGCATATGTCTTGGAGCGGTCATTTTGGATTACACTTAACCATGGGTGTTGCAATACCAGCTGGTCCCATTCACCCCTCCAAGTGTCTTCCCTATCTGCAAGACCGGTACGCCCAAGTCGGGAAGGGTTTTTGTTTTTACGTGCACTCGCTTTAGCTTTAGCACTTCTAAGCTTCACACATACGTAAAAAACCACACTCAGAAACATTTATAAAACTAGTATGTTCATACACAAAATCATATACTCACCTGAAATTCTTCCGATCGACACCTAGCAACGAACTCGTCCCAATGTGTCATGTCCACGAAACTGAATTTTGATCTAGGGTTGTTATCATGTTTTTCGAAAAAGTCTTTATTGAGCTTGGATTTAAATGTCCTGTGTGCGTCATTAGCTTTCTTAAACATTTCATCCTTCGCATAATCATCTTTAATATTCCATTGAACCTAATGATTTACAAAATAGGTAAATTGGTGAAACAATTAGTTAATGCATACACTGAATAGATACAAAATATATGAAATGACCATAATGCCCTTCAATAAAGACAAAACAAAGCACCAAATTTAAGTCCACAAAACTTTTTTTCACTATTTGGACTCCATGCGATGCAAAAAAAAAAACACTTTTTGGACTCCAGGCGATGTTTTCAAAAGTTAAGGTCCCCTGTGATGTTTCGGCACAAGTTTAGGGACCAACGCTGTATTTTACTCTTTCTTTGCATACAACGCGAGATATGACAACAAATAGCTGGCATGTATGTATATATTAAATAGGATGTGACAAATATAAACCAACTTGAATGAGAGATTGTCCATGACTTATGTTGATCGTAATAACGAAAGATACTAACACGGCGAACTGCTTCCTTACAATCTTTAACGTTAAAGATTTTTCCGCTGGTGATATTTTCATAATTGCCATAATGACTAGTTTCCCATAACAGCTTCCTTGATTTTATTGGCCTCAATGCAAGTTTTGGTCAACCTAGCCACATGAAGTCTTGTTCTATGTACAAACCGTTTAGTTGATCAATGTTTCGTAAAAGCATTTCTGGAACACCCACTTTCAATGTAAGCTTATGGGTGGGGACACAAGAGAATTTAACACTGCTAATAAACTCCTGTAGAGAATACATCTTCGTTCATGCCGATACCATTTTCTTACTTGCGAACACCATTTCTTTACTTGCAAACACTGTTGCAGCTTAAACATGTGACTTTTTCGCTTGAAATAACCGATACAAATGATCGTTTATAGTGTCTGTTACACGTTATTGAAGATCACAACTTATCGATAAATCACGGTTATAATATGTAGAAAGACGATGAGAAATATGGTGACTGATGGTCATAAAGTTGAAGGCGTTATGGAACGACATGGAACGTATATTAGAGAAATAGCGGAGCACACATTACACAACAAAGCCACAGCACCTCCAAATGCAGAGTTTGAGGGGTGGTATCTTTATAGTGACAAGATTAGATGCCCCTAAGGGCTTTGATGGGCTTGGGCTTGACCGACTTTTACATAACATTACAAGATGCTTTTCCTAATGAATGCTTATAAGCAGTATAGATGATCACGCTCCAAACGCCCGATAACTATTTCTACCTACCGCACACACTAAATTTAAAACTTTGATGAGAACCAGACCATCACTGTTCTATAGAGATTTTATTAATGCAACAATCTCCCCCTAAGGGGATGGTCGTTCGAGAATGGATGCTCGGTATGTGATTTGGTCTCTTGTCAGTCTTCGGTTGTTGACTTTGTGTCGTGTGTAGGAATAGTTCTTCGTCTTTGTTCCTTCATGCTTTTGTGAATCTTTGCACATGGACTTTTCTTTGTCTCTTGTTGTTGTGGTTGTTCATCTGCCTTTCGGTCACCACGTCTTTGTCTTTATTGGTTAAACGTTTCAAACTGCTCATACGTCTTAGTCTTTGTCATAATACATATTGTGTTTCCGTTTCTTTCACTTTGATCTTTGTTCACTAGCTTTGCTAGATTCTTTCACATGGACGTAGATTCTTTCTTTGAGCCTCTTCTATGCATCGGATCTTTGGTGAGAACTTTCTTTGACTTTGAAGATGTCATTTATGAGCATGTGGAAACTAGGTGTGGTGGTTGTACCTGCATAAAAAAGTTAGCAATAAAACATCCGGTACTTATGTTCGAAATTAGAGATCGTTGCAAAGAAGCATATTGTGAACGACTTTCTCCAACCGCTTACCGATGGCTCGTTCCTAACGGGCAGTACCCTCGGAAAGAGCCGTTACCACACGATGCATACCAAGTACACCCACGATTAGGTGAGTCGTCTGGAGATCACCCCTACGCACGTGTAGACCTGTTGAATCCACCGAAAACACTTGAAGCGTAACCACAAGAGATTACCGCAAGTGACCTGCTGTCAGGGCTGGCTTGATGGTTTGACCCTGCAGGAGTTTCCGTTCAGATCACTTGGGAAGGTTACAAATAAAATCTCTTCAATAAAGTCTCTGGCAGAATTGCTAAAGACGTAGACTCTAAAAGTTTACCATCTGGCGTTCATTGATGTAGACAACCAGTGTGGATAATATTGTGTGTTCGCTATGGGATCTTTTGTGCAAATCTCGGGCTAACATAGACTCATATAAGTGCACATTTATCGTACGGAGGCAATGGGCAAAGGATACCTACCTATGCGAAATATCACGACACTCGGACATGAGTGCCAATAGATTTGCGTTTCTCCGTAAGAATAAACAAGTATCTTTCTGAGAGATACCCCGAATGGCTAGCGGCGAAGGTTTAAAGTGCAGTCGTGCACTGGGTCCATTGACGTCTTGTCGTTCGATTACCGATGCACCTTAGATAAC